>JAEQBH010007466.1:0-196201 GCA_016808115.1 Tetrastigma voinierianum | reverse complement strand
GATGAGCTTAAAGTCATCTCTTTAGTCCATGTTTCGTTTGATTTTCGCTAAAATTGAATATTTAATATACAGAATTATGAAGAAACTCACCAATTTGTCAATAGCGGTGAAGGAAGCAAAAAAGACGGAAAATGCAACAATAAGCGGATAAAAATGCGCCGAATGGCAGAGCGTAAATGGAAGCAACCGTCAGCCAACATGCAAGCCATGGGTCTACACATCCACTCAAGTCGCGATATCGTGAAGATTAAAAGGAAGCTGATGTGTCGCGACAAGAAACACAGCTTTAGGCAACCAAGAAGGAGCGTAAATTAAAAGAGTGATGTCGCGACTGTGAAGTCCGGTCGCGACATCATAAAATAACCAGCAACTTCCAAAGAAGATCAAATGATGTCGCGACAAGAAGACTGATGTCGCGACACCAAGTACAACCAATTGATACCGGCAGAGAATTATGGATGAAGTCAAGACATCACAAAGAGAACATCTGAAGACTTTGAAACCATGAGGTTGATGTCACGACATCAGTGGAAATCCTTTCAAGGAAATGGGCGATTCGTGAGTCGATGTCGCGATTAAGATATTGATGTCGCGACATCGTGGACAAACAAAGAAAGGCTGCAGGAGACTTCCGAGCGCCCATGTCACGAGCAACATCCTCGATGTCACGACATCGTGAACAACCATTGAAGACCGCAGCGATTCAGAAAGAATGTCGCGGCGCGTCGCGGATACGCCGACATCACGAGCGATCAACTCAAACCCGCATGGGCATCGATTGGTGTCGGACAACCGAACGACCAGCCCAAAGGATGCGTAACTTAGTCAATGTCGCGACATGAATTGGATACGCGACAAGAGAACCGAGGTCACAACCGGAGCAAGAATCATTCAAGCAATTAAATCCACAGAAGTCACATTGGGTTTAGGGCCCAATGAGAAACTCCTATAAATAAGGCTACCCAGATCAAAACGCAGCCGCAGACGCATTAGAAGAGATCCTAAGAAATTTCAGTTTCACTTTTATTTTCTTTCTTTTCTTTTTCTTTATTTTCTTCGCCATTTTGTATCGATTGCTTTATTTTTTTTTATTTTTTCGCTTTGTTTTGTTTGATCCGAATGTTATCGCTGAAATGGTCAATGTCGGAATCAATTTCTTTTCGTTACTAATTCGAACGTATAATTCGCATAAATCGCACTGATTGCTCCAGCTTCCACTGCAAATGCTCTATCGAATGGAATGTCAGAGTGCGAATTCAAGAATTATGAACCTGTACCTCTCCATTTAGAGAACGCTTTTAGTTAGAATTGATCTTTTTCCGTAGTATTTTCCGTATCTTGTTCATTTCAATTTATGAATTTACTTCGCATTATATATTATTGATTGACCGAATATCGCTTTCTTATACCAGTAAGAATCAAGTGGCCATTACTCCCGATTTCATGGAAGTCCTCCAGTGACACAGAAGACAATCCCGGGGTAACGCCTAGTTCTTCAAGGTATACTAACTCCTCGCTATTAGGGATCCTTTGCGCTTTGCAAGTTCACTTAGATAAATCCTTCTCACTAAGTCAAGAACGAGTCGAATCATCTATTTAACAAGCGCAGATTTCACCTCAATCTCGATAGCGAGGCCAACCCGTGTTAGCCGAGATCTAATCAAGGAAAGGTTGATCTATTCTGTTCTCGAGGAAGAGTAATTTGGAAGTTGTATATCCTTTTCACCGATAACTGAGGCTAAGGTGTACAAATACCCATAAAATGGGTACGAAGTATCAGAAGAAAATACCCGCATTCGTGGTTCTCATAAGGTAGTTATCTAAATCCTCAGAATTCGGTGAGAATCGTGAAAATGAGATAACGGAAATGTGGAGTGTGGAGAAATCCAACCAAGACTACATTTGCCTCGGGATGTATTTTTTGAAATTGAGATAATCAAGAAATTCAATCATCACTAGCTGTGAATTGATCGCTCACTACAAATTGCTTTCTCTTTATGTGTCTCTTTATGATAATTATCTTATTCATTTCTCGCTATAGAACTTAGTCTTATTTTCATTCATTTTATTTCGCTTATTTCTAATTTTCATTTTCTCATATGAGTTTAATTCAGCCTTAATACCAACAATCGTTATCAATTGATGGTCCAAATAGTATGAATCTCAAGTAGTCCGTAGTTGATGAAAAATTTCGAGATCTCTCGTGGGATCGAGATCTGGACTTAAATCCATTTTATTACTTGTCGACTGTGGTAATTTGCAAAGCATCTTGTCGAAACCAAAATTGGAAATGATAGATTATAGGGAGATCCCCTGGGCTTCAACAAGTTTTAGCGGCGAGCCGCTGTGGATTAGACAATAGTCCCTCCGTAATAACGACATATAAAATTTGTAAAGGTGAATCTATGAGAGTCAACTGTGTACCTACTCTGCAATTCCGCATCCGATGTTCTCAGAGTATACACGGTACTCGCATGCAAATAAGTATAAGTTCAGAGGTACCCACTGGTACTCTCAGACGGTGAAATAAGTATAAGTTCAGAAAATACGTATAAGTCCAAATGTGAACTACTTGCCATTCGTATAATGAATCGAGATCCGTGACTCACGAAAGACTAATGTCCGTATCTGTAGAAGTCTGATCTAACCTTGTATGTGATATGATCCTGATCTGTTCCGACTCATCGTCCTACGGGTACCTTTGCACAAGAATAAGATCCGTAAACCCAGATAAGTCTGTAAGACAAGAGAGTAAGTTCAGACATATGTATAAGATTTGAAATACATGCATAAGTTCTCAGACACACGATAAGATCCAAATACCGCGATGTGCCCGAAATACCAAAGATAAGTTCCGTAAGACCTGTGTATAAGTTCCGTGAAGACAAGTATAAGTTCCGTCATGTATAAGATCCGAAGACAAGAATAAGCTCGCATCACAAGTATATCCTTAAGACAAGGATATGCCCGTGAGTATTAAGTATAAGTCTCGCAGACCTACGGTACTTCCAAGAAGGTCTAAGCTCAGAATCCTACGTGAGATCTGTATAAGCATCACCGACGTGGTCTGCATGTCCTTCGGGATCCAATAATTATAAGTCCGAGATAAGTATCAGTATAAGTCCGCAATATATGTTCTTTGGGAGATCTGAATAGTATACGTTTGATACAAGCATAAGTATGTGTCCTACGGGAGACAAGTATAAGTATATGAATAAGCTCAGTACCGTATACGAGGAATTTGAATAAGTATGTGTCCTACGGGAGGCAAGTATAAGTATATGAATAAGCTTAGTACCGTATACGAGGAATCTGAATAAGTATGTGTCCTACGGGAGATCCGTATAAGAATAAGTTTTCTATAAGTAGAAGATCCGAATGCTACAAGTATAAGATCAAAATGTTATAAGTATAAGTTCCGAATAAGAATAAGTCTGCCATAAGTGTAAGATCCGTAAGTATGTTGTTCTAAGTATAGTTCGCCAAGATGATATACTCCTACTGGAGATAAGAATTCCGTTAAAAGTCACAAGGTATAAGTAGACACTATGTCAATGATATGGAATAGGAAAATGACCAAACCCGAGAAAGTCATGACACACGTAAAGAGACGAATTGGAAGATTTAAGCATTGTATATGTCTAAGTTTGCTCTCAATATGATCCGACTCGTTATATATCGATTATATAAATTCATGATGATTTTGATATCCGCTTCGCTATAAGTTTATCATGATTCAAAGATAAATGCACGTGCATCAAAAGAGATAAGTTATAAAAATATGATTCTCACTAAGCGCAGAAAGCTCAAGACTCTGCCAATCCGTAGGTACGTGAGAAGACATCGCCAGCTCATCCAGATACAAATGGGCCAACACATCTGTAAGGGTTCACTACATGTAGGTTCCACTTCCGACTAGAATGTAAAAGTTCAGTTTTGTATATGTAAATGGGACTCTGTAAATGTATATGAGATTTTGACTCTGTTATAAGATGTGGGCCATACCCACAGTATCGCCTCGGCTTGTAATTAATCGTAAAGAGTCCTAGTCTCAGTCTCGCACTCAACTCGTTCGATCCAATCGGCCGGACCGGATCTCGTGGGTGTGACATACATGTGGGCGGGAAATTAAAAATTGAATTCGACATGGGAAGAGTTTGGCTCAAAAGACCTCTCGATCTCAATGAGTTAGAGAGCTCAGAATGACGCTTTACTTCCAATTCGAAAATCAAAGGACAAATTAAAGTGGTATTGATCAGCTCATAAACTGGAAGCAACTTCAACCAAGGGGACTAAGTCCTACTCATGACTCCAACTCCACCTTTTCCAGTAAGCTCAAATCAAGATGGATCGACCATTCATCGCTCAACAAGCATACCCTGGTCGAGTTCAAGACCGTCAATCCAATTGATAATAGTGTTCATAAGGTCAATGGACAGAGAGCGAAGCCCTATGTCGCATAACAACCGCGCATGTGAGTGAGATTCTCCTCCCCACCCTCCATGAGACCTCGTGCCATATTATTTGAAGTGGCTTCGCAAGATCTTAGAAGCCACTCAATTTAATCGCTTAGTCTGCTTAGGCTTCCGCTTGTTAATAATCTTATCGTGGATCGCGACATGTTTTTCATGTGTTAGCAAATGGCAAATGAAGATTCTCCGCCACTCCACTGCCAAAGACCTCACTCCGCCTGTGCCGAGGATGATTCTCTTCTCCGAAATCACGATCAGGAGGTACTACTCCTCCACTAACTTTCTTGTTCCATTGTCGACGCTAAAGCTGAAGTGATGTTCATACTTTCGACCTTAGTTTCGCTTATATAAGCCATGCCTTAATGCCCATTTCGTGCATTTGTGAGGTCATCACATTCTTTTGCAAAATTTGTACCTCAGAAATTCACCTTGATATATATAATACAAATATATTTTTCTACACTTTTGCATCTCATTTTGTCCCTATATTGTTGTGGTTTTGCCTTTCCAATAAATTGAAAAGTTGAAGTAATCAGATGCTACCATCAAATGCTGTAATGGTTCCATGTTTGACAAGCTGTTGGTCAGTTGAAGACCCTAGTAATTAACCCCTTTCTTCCACCATTCTCTAGCCACACACACAGTGCCCATCAGTTTTCATCATTAGGCTGAGAAGCTGCATACTCCCCTATACTTTGCAAAACCTATAACACCCCGAAATGTACCCTAGTAGTTTTCGGACTTGTTTAGGGTATATTAAAAGTTAAATAGAAATTTTCGGGAAATAAAACGAGAGACCCGGAAATAACAATAAAGCCAAGGGTAAATTAGTCATTTACCACTTAAGGACTTAAGTGTTATAAGATGAAGAGATGGGATTAAAGGCAAATAGAGATAAGAGAGAAATGGGGGGACCAAGATGCAATTATGAAAACTTAAAAAAAAAATGAGTTTTTGACTTGGCCAAACATGGCCTTAACAAAACATGGATTTAAGACCAAATTTGGTCTCAATTTGGGGGAGAAAACGATGGAGAAGAAAAGGAGAAGAGAAGGGGAGAAGAAGAGGAAGAGGAAGAGAAGAAGAAGAGGGAGTACAAGAGAAGCCATGATAAAAAAAGGTACGGAAACTAACCTTGATTATGGATTCTATGAGACGGTATGGATCTTTGGTTTTGTATGATTATTATCTTGCCCAAACCTAGGGTTTTGCTGTGTGGTTCTCATCCTAACCCAATAATTATGGAAAGTAAGGTGATAAAACCTAAATAGTATTAAGCTCATGAAATCCTCTTCGAGGATGGATTCATGTTAAATTGCAAGTAATTGAGTTAGGGTTTAGAACAAACCTTAACAAATCTTTGTATTTGGTTTGTGTATGGGTTAAAACCCATATTAGAATGGTATTGGGAGAAATTCATGGAAAGGTTTTGAAAGAAGATAAGATGAAAGAGGATTTGAAAGTAGAAAAAGAGATATCACAGAATATGAAATGGTTTTGAAGTGTATATGGACTATAGAGTTAAATTGGGTGGAAAAATATGGAAAAATGGAAGAACAACAAACAATCCGGCACTTTTTCTGCGATTACAAAATTCCAAGACATGTTAGGTTCTCAATATTAGCCAACATGTACCGACATACATGTCGTGGGTGTACCCTACACATGTGATGCTTTGTTTCCTATTTCAACTATTTTTCGTATTTTAGCCATAAACTGCTCAATTCTTATCCGATTTGAGTGATTCAAGTGGATAATTAAAAAAGACTTCAAGGAGAACCAAATATCCTCAAATAGACATCGTCAAATTCTGACGCTAAGTGGCCCAGAAATCCACTCAAAGTGAGGCTATGTGCAGTTTCACCCTCGCATCGCTTTAATCATAGAGAGTCCTCAATGCTTGAAGGTACCTTGAGTTCCTAAGTGTTCGATTTAAGATCTTGTTGGAGGAGAACCCTTAGCACCTTAGATTTAAAGGAATACAAAGTAACCAAAGGTCAAATAGTGGAGTCAAGGCACCGGGAAATGAATATTGCAAATCACTGTACTGTAACCGACTAGTTATGCTGAAAATGCCATAACTCGAGTTTGATGATCCGATCGAATGATTCCAATTTCTAAGTAAAGTTGATTCATAGAGGAACAAGAATACATGAATGATGTGTGAATACGTAAGTATTCTCAGAGTAAGTATAAGTATATGAAATGCCATATGTAGCAGGGGTATGAAATAAGGAAAGAATAGAATTAATAGTATAAATATGTTCAAGTGAAACATGAATATGATGTGAAACATGAAAACGAATTGAAATATGAAATATTGAACATGAACATGAGATGGCAATATGTCATAAAAACATAATGTGGCTAAGAAGGCCCCTAGAATAAGATAGTAAGTTACCGAACTAAAAATAATTGTAAATGCTCAAGACCGCTATCAATAGACATAGCACCTATGTTACAAGGTGCATGTATAGTAATTTCTAAGATCGATTAGCGCGACGGCACTCTGATCGTGCTTCGGGCACATTAGTACTTCCTAGATCGATTAGTGCGACGACACTCTCCGATCGTGCTTCGGCACATTAGCAATTTCTAAGATTCTGACAGTGCGACTAAGACTCGCTAGCGGCACTGATCGCAGGCTTCTCGCACATTGCGACTCGATAGCTCTGCGGATTAGTGCGACTAAGACTCGTCGTTTCTTTGGTACCACAGGCTACTCAAAGACCTTAGCATCAGACAGACCTTCTGCAATTTATCAGACCGTGGTCCTACTCATTCCAGACATCGGGTCTAGGCAATCCAACAATTATATGATAAGACTCAATAATGAATAAGAATGTTGATCCAATGTATCCTCAGATTCGTTTCCGAGAGTACCTAATGGTACTCCCGTATCCGATTAAGTTTTGTAGTACCTACTTCGCAATTCCTCGTGACGCAAACAAGTATAAATCAGAATATAAGTCTGTGAGTACCTACCCGTACCTCCAGATATGTTCCGTAGTACCTACTCGTACTCGTGATTCGGACAGTCTCCTGTGAGTACCTACGTACCCATCAAGAAATAAGTATAAAATCGGTAATATAAGTCTATAAGACCTTACGCACCTCGCATTCGTCTAGCACCCACGGCACCCTCCTCGCATCTGGCCTCAGAAGACCTACTCGGCAATTCTCGGCAATGCTTAAAATCGCAGTACCTACTTCCGCACCCCGCACTGCAAAATAAGCATAAGATCCGAAATACAAGAATACCAGAACACGAGCATACATCCTAAGACAAGTATATGTCCGTAATACAAGTATAAGTTCAGAAGACAATATGCTAAGTCTCAGAATATACATGTAAGATCCAACATATGTATAAGTCTGTGAATACATGTATGAGATCTCAAAGGCGTATATGTTCAAATACGTATAAGGTCCGTAAGACCAATATAAGTTCCAAGACAAGTATGTTCCGTTATACGCGTGATAAGATCCCGATATACAAGTATTGTATTCAAATGTCAAAGATAAGTTCCAAGACAAGTATAAGTTCCTGCACACTCGTATAAAACTGTAATACATGTATATGCTCCGTAATACAAGGATAAGTCTAAATACCGTAATAAACTCGTAGTACAAGCAGAAGATCCGTAAGACAAGGATAGGCTTCAGAAGACAAGTATAAGATACGAAGCACTAATATAAGTCTCTCGTAGTACCTATGGGTACCTCCGTATCCCGATTAAATTACGAGTACCTACAGTACCTCTCGTATAAGTATAGGTTCAGAGTACCTACAGTACCGCCATATAAGCCCTATTAAGGATGAACTCAAGAATACCTACGATTACTCAGATAAGGATAAGTTCAGAATAATTCAGATAATGCTCCAGACATCTCCGTAGCACTCCAAGGGTACCTCCAAATAAATGTAATCCGTAGTATAAGTATGTTCTATGGTATAAGTATTGAGCTTTGTAGTACTTAAGGTACCCTAAGATAAGCATAAGTCTAGACCTCTATGGAGATCCGATAGAAATAAGATCAGTCAGCATAAAGTATCTCTCAGATAAGACAAGCTATGTAACTCCTACTGAGATCCAACCAAAGATAAAGATAGATAGAAGTATGAGTGCGGATAAGTACCTCCGTCCTAAGTATCAAAGATAAGTTCCATATATATATCATTTAGAGACTGGTCAAGATACGCTTGATACAAAATAAGTATGTGTCCTACTGAGACTAAATGGGGCAGTTTGAGATAAGAGCAGTCCATGTATAAGCTCAGTACAAAATACGAGAAACATGATTAAGAATAAGAAGAAATAAGTATGTTTCGAGATAAGTATAAGTCCATGTATAAGCTCGCACAAAGATACGAGGAAACATGATTAAGAATAAGAATGAGTCCGCTTATGAGTATAAGATCCAAATAAGGATAAGTCCGCTATAAGAGTAATTCCTTGCAAGTATAAGATCATATAAGTATGTCAGATCAGAGATCTAGAGATTTGAACAATGCTTGTAAGTTTGTTAGAAGAAAATTATGTATGTAAATATGTGATATAAATTTCAAGATTCTTATCTCGTTATTTGTGGTTTCAGATAAGATATGTTTCCACTAAGCGCAGTTTAGTACGGGTTTTTAAACTGTGTAGGTATTGTGAGGAAGACGCCAAACATCCGCATATAGTCAGCCAACACACTTGTAAGGGTTCACTACATGTAGGTTCCGTGCTCGATTTGTAGATGAAAAGGCAAATGTGGTTCAGTAAATTAACTCGATAAATATGTATATATGATATTTTGATTCTTATAAGATGTGGGCCATACCTAATAGTGTATAAGTTAGGCTTTTAAAAAAAAATAAATAAATAACCGTGTAAAGAGTCCCAAGATATAGTTCTCGCACCTCGAAACCGCTTGGATCTCGCCACCTGCCTGACGGATTCTGCAGGATAAACTAACCTTAGCTTTATTTACTACCATAATAGGTTAGAGCCCCCAATAGAAGGCCAATGAGTCTTCCAAAAGAAAAAGAAAAGCAAAGAAAAGAAAGAAAAGCAAATAGAAAAGCCGCGAATAAGCTACTTTGAAACCCGAAAGATTTGTCCCAGGGTTTACTTCGCAAAGCCTTTAAAGCCTGTGCCCTAAAAACCAATCGAAGGTCTGGGAGCCACCGACTAATGCTCGCTACATGGGTGGATGGGGTGAGTTTGAAGGTTGTAGGTACCGGACTCTCGAAATCATTCAAGTCCAGGTGAAACTTGTAGAGTTTGTGGTCTAAAGATCCGACTCGATGCCCTAAACCTTGGGCTTATTGGAAGTCACTCCAGACCTCGCTACACCCGACTCGTGAAGTCGAAGCTTTCAGATCGCCCTACAAATACAATAGAAGTGTGAAATAAGAGGAAACCTGACCATTTAGGCTGGTCACGCCCATGCATCGCAAGAGTTCGTGTTTGGGGGGAGTTGATTAAGACTCAAATAAGACAACATCGAGCCTTCATATCACAGTTTTATGTACTTTTGTGTACTAATCAACTTCACAACCCAATCAAGGTATGAGGTCTCCTGGCTTGCTACTAATTACATTTTGTAGTCAAGCTGGGGGTAGTTTTGGCAGTCAAGTGTCTCACACCTCAATTCACTGAACACACTTAAGCCCGGAGCCGAATTTGAAGATTCATGATTAATCAGGAATTCTCGAGCAAACTTATCACATCAAGGATCAATCTAGCTGAAATTGGGGGGTTGCAAATTTTACAACCTCGCAAATTTAGGTGCGAATTTTTTGCACTGAAATGCCCCTCGTAGGGTGCGACTTTCGCACTGCGAATTTCAGGTCACAAGACCTCTCCTGACTCACCGCTTTTGATCCGGTGGTTTAATACAAGTCAGCCTTTGTAATTTTGTTTCTTTAGCATAATTTTGTAATTTCTTTACCGAGCCTATAAGCTCAACCATGCTTGTGTTAAAGACATCAAATCACAAATCATTCAATCAATCAGAAGAACAAAGCTTCCTCCCATTGGCTTCAGGATTTTCTTCTTCTCCCTTCACTTTCTTTCATTGTTGTCAAACACCCTTGATTACATAAATCAAGGGATGTCACACCCTCCCGATCCTTGAAGGGGAAGGCCACTGGTGTTGTTTAGGTTTAGCCGCATTTTCATGTTTTTCATGTTTGCATTTTTTGTGGTATTCAGTTCCCGCATTTCACCGAGGTTAAAAACTCTTAAGCATGCTCTCTTTAATGTGTATTTGGCAGTTTCGTTCATTGGATACTTTCATTAGATCCATTTGAGGCTCGCTTAGTTGTTTCCTTATTGGGCCATCGCGGGTGGCTTTGAGGTGTGTTTTCACGGCTAAGGACATTTTTTCCTAATAAGATGCTATCCCTCAACAAGATAGGCTATTAGGGTTTAGGTTTTAGAGAAAAAAGAAGATCCGGTTCAGGAAGTGACTAAATGTTACGCTCCCAAATGCGAGGATATAGACTCAAGACACAAGCCGGGTTCACTTAGGAACATTAAACCTGGCCCAAGACTTCAAGGATTTCTTTAATTTTTACTTCAAAGTATCTCAAATCCATTCACACACACGGCTCTCCACACACCCCGTTAACCCAAGGAGAAAACACTATTTTCAACACACCTAACCCCTCTCCTTCCAAGAAACCCATCCCCGTGTTCGACTTAGAGCTACTATCACCAAGCAAGAGAGCTTTGCCACACGTAGTAGGAACTTAGGTTATAATTTTTTTTTATTCCGAACACCTACTTGAATTTAAGACGAATCAAGAGTAGCTTAGCATCTTATTGGTACAAACTGATCACCTAAAAACACTTAGATTTTGGTGGAATTTAAGGTTGATTTCGAATGAACACTCCGTTTAAAATGCCTCGCATGGCACCATTCTCCCAAGCTGGTTTTATGCAATGTCCCAAGCTTTCATACTGAAGGTAAGGCATCACTTTTATACACACTTTTTGAAAAGATGCTCTTTCGTATACATAAAGATGCATGATTTTCCTTCTTTTTATCATTACTAAGGGACTAGCAATGTGTCGGTTGGGGGGAGTGATTAGTACCTAAATAGTGCTATTTTGAGCCTTGTATAATGCAGGTTTTAAATACTTTTTATGTACTAATCGACTTCAATAACTCAATTGATACATTGGGGTCCCGGCTTTACTATTGATCACATTTTCTAGCTCTATTGTTGTAGTTTTGCAGGTTAAATGTCTCGTTATCTTCAATCCGATTCAAACACGATGTCCCTTCATTTTAATGTCTTGCCGCCTGGGTGGTTTTCACATATCCCTTCATGAAGTTTTGCTAGTATGTACTGTCCCTGTTGTTGAGTGAGGCATTTAAGATAGGGCCTGCCCAAGGATCGCTTATACAACTATTCGTTAACGAGGTAGAACCGTGATGCCTAGACTTGGATCTTGTGGGCCTCAACTTTGTTATCCGGCAGTTCCCCCGAACTTAAATAGTAGACCATCGGAGTCATTCATGAAAGAGCTACTTCATCTACTTCATTTACCCGGTTGGTACTGATTGACGACTTTGGTTGATAGTATACGGGGAGGAGCATTGTCTCTTTTATTGGTAGGGATGTAGCTACGATGTGCCTAAGGCGCCCGCTTTTTATTAGAGCTTCGTATATGTCGAACCGCCAAGTTGCAAACTTCCTAATCAGTTAATCAAACTGCATACTTGACCATGCTGATTCGCTCAGATTCTCCATTTAATAAATTGACCACCAAACAGAGTCGCTTGTATGCAAGATTTTGAGGACATGGAGATCAAGTAGGCCGAGCCCCAGATGTGATGGCTTCAGCATTTTTCTTTTATTGTTAGAAGTGAGAAATTGAGACGTATGGCTTACTTCCATGACTCCTCCGATCGCTTGAGTTGTAACCCTGTGCCACCCTGCGCATCGTGGAAGCACCATCCTACTTAGGTCCACCAACCGGGAGCCGTCTCGGGGTTCCATTCATGAGGAACGCCTACTAGGAACCGCTAGTACTTGATCCCCAGCACCGATGGCTTAAACCGACGCCTAAACTCACCTGGGCTCGACGGGCTTACCGAGCCATTCATCCCGATAAATGCTTATGCATAGTCTTCTGCAGGAGGTCAGAGCATGTTGATAGCGAGTCAAAGAGCTGAGTTTTGACTTCGCCACCCTAAGGGCCAGAGCGCCCGCCGAGATGTATACCGAGTTTCTACCTCCCTGAGTAGGATTTTCTTATGAAGAATATAGGCTTTTTCCGTCTGCTCGTCTCTCCTCGAATGAAGTCGCATTTTACCGAGACATTGCATACAACTAAGTAAAGGTAGAGTGTTTCACCTGTCTCAAGGCTAGCTAAAATGGGTGGTTTGGTGAGGTATTATTTGATTGCTATAAGGGCCTCATCGCATTCTGTATCCCATCCGACACACTTGGCCCCTTTCAGGTGAAAAATGGCTTTAATCGGTCTGTAAAGCGAGAGATGAATCGCCCTAGGGCCGCCAACCGGCCAATTAGTTGCTGCACTCCTTTTTTGGTCGTAGGAGGCTGAGATTCCATAATGGCTCTAAGTTGAATGGGATTGGCTTCAATCCCCCTCCGTGTCACCATGAAGCCAAGGAACTTACCCGAACTAACTCCAAACTACATTTGGGGATCAGTTTCATAATCGTTTGCATAGCAGTCAAAAGTTTCTTTCAGTTATTCCGTATGATCAGAGTTCTTTCGCTTCGACAAGCATATCATCAATATACTTCCATTGTCCCAATCAATAGCCTAATATTCGTTACCGCTCGATAGTCGTTTCGTATTTTTCAAAACCAAAAGGCATCACGCAGGTGCCAGTATAGGTCAGGTGGAGTAATGGAAGGCCGCTTTCAAAGATCAAAGGTGCATTGAATTCGTGATATCCGGAGAAGGTGTCCAGGAAAGACAACATTCCATGCCTAGTGTAGATCGATTGATCTATTCGTAAGTGGGAAAGTTGGTTCAGCACTTATCAGAGGTCCGTAGTCCACATACCCTCCCATTTACCGCCTCTTCTTCGTGGACGACATTACATTCGCAAGCCATTTGGGATACTTTACTTCTCTAATAAAACCTGCACTCAACAGGTTGTCTATCTCAGTTTGGATAATCTAATGGCGATCTGGGTGAAAATGCCTTACTCGCCTCACCGGGCTTTGCCGCGCAATCATATCTACGATGAGGCCACTGTCTGGTCGATCCCGGCCATGTCTGAGTGACTCCAAGAGAATATGTCCTTGTTCCCCAACAATAGGTGTCGTAGCTGTTCTTTTTCTTCGCTGGCTAACAGAGTGCTGATATAAGAGAGTTTCTTTGGCCCGTCCATTGCTACTGCCTCTTGGGGATCCATAGGTAACATATCCTTTTCTTCCGCCTTACCCAGCAAGGAGTCAGAACACTGCAGAATGCGATCCCCAAGGAAGAACGCCTAATCGCTTTTCTTTCCTCTCCTCGTTCTACACTGATAATTAGTAAGATTTGTCGTGTGACCAACTGGCTGCTTAGAAGATTGACCTACCCCGCACTAGCGACAGGCCAACCATTTGATGATACGTCAAGGGACTCCACCTTCATCGAAAGTGGAGCTAGCCCCATTTCCTCGCTTATGCACTGCAGACGGGTCCCAACCTCATTAATAACCGAGAATAAAACTTACTGGGTTATTGGCCTTGCTTGTATAGGAAGTGTGATGTCTCCTAGTGTCATAGTTGTCGCGCTGTTGAAATCAGAGAGGATTCGCTCCGAAAGAATCTGGGACCAGGTAACGCTTCATCCGTCAAGCGCAAAATAATAAAACAAATCTACGACGCTACTAAGATCTACTAGCACCTTGTGCACATCAAAGCCATGAATACAAAGGGTGAGTACAAGTGCATCGTAATGGGGCACGATTACCCTATTAGGTATACTGGGGGAAAGGATATGAGGCCGTCAATAAGCTTGGTCTCTTCTCGCTTCACCGCATGGGATGTCACCCCGTGTTTAATCGTGGTCGCCTAGAGCTTCTTTGTTAGCGCTTTGACCGGGTATCGATCGGCTGCTACCATCTCAAATATATAGTTTATAAATAATGTAGATTTAGGGGTACGACTATGCCTAAGCAGATTTTACCCATCGAGGTACGGGTTCTTCCTCGTAGTCAACTTCCGATGTATCTCCGAGGTTCCCTTTAATCGCCATCAAGAATTTTAGGCTTCGACATTCGTATCTCATGCCCATGATCCGTGTGATAGTCGACGTACATGCTTCAAGAGGTCCGTCTAAATCAAGGCTATTTCAATCTAACACCGCGACGAGGGCAAAGAGTTTCTATAGTGATATTCGTATGAGTGAACTCGCTGGGGCTCTCTTCTTCTACTGTTTACCTCGGGTCGCTTAATTTTTGCCTGCCTCGTCACTTAGTTTCGCTTTTTCTTCGATTTTCCATTTCTAACCTGCTTGCTCGTGATCATGACTGTTTAAGTTGCTGCGCGGATGTTATCTTCCAGGGTTGAATATTTGTCTAACCGTCTATATAACTCTTCCATTATAGTTGGTGTGTCTAAAGACTATGAGTGAAAGAAATGAGTAGATGACGCGAACTCTTCAAGCTCGGTAAGACTCCGTTGGCCCATGTCAGAACTTACTCGCTTATATGGCTTGCCCGAATTTCTAGCCAAGTCCCGTGATGGTTTCCTCCTATTATTTTATTATGGTCTCGCAAGAATCACATTCTCTTTCTAATGACCGAAAGCAAAGGTACTAGGAGATGAATATGGTCAAGAGCTCGCTAAACGAATTCATTGAATTATGTGGGAGCTTATGGAACCAAGCTAGACCTGGCCCTTGAAGACTAGCCGGGAAGACTTTACATAGGAGATGATCATTTCTGGTGTTAAAAGTCATTACTTGATTGAAGTGAAGCATGTGATCACAAGGGTCTCTGGAGCCGTCGAACATAGTAAAGGCCGACATGTTGAACCCTCTTGGTGGCTCGTATTCAACGATATGTTACCTTAGGGGGGAAGAAAGTATGTCATTAGGATCTCGAATCGTTGTTGTAGGCGGCATATAGAGTGCGGGCCTTGTTTCAAAGCGGTAAACCTGGCTATGCAGGTATCAGTCTGCAAAAATGCTTTCCCCGAAGCACTTGACTCGCGTATCTCGACCTCACTACCGACTTAAGCATACCACTGCTAGACGGCTGGAATGCAGTGTTCAGGTGTCTCCGGTGCATTCTAGATCTTTGTCATGGTTTCATCGAAGAGGGATCGCGAACTACTTAGGGATAGCTCGTCGTCTGCCGGGGTATCCACATCGTCGAGGGTAATAGAATTCTTTCCTTTATCGCGAACGGCTGGATGCTTCCTAAGACCGCCATCTTGCGTGTCTCTCTCTTCAAGATCACGCTTTGCCTACTGGGCTCGTGACGATCATTTTACCTTATAGTTACTTCTCGCACATTCCTCGTACCTTCACTGTCTCGCTTTTGCTCCTCAATTTTCTTCTTCATATCTTGATGCCAATGAAGAAATTTATCTTCTAGCGACTGGATCACTAGGTTGCTAGCCATTACACTGATGTCAGATGAATCAAACGTGTAGTGTATCGTCGGATCTTCCGACGACGGCTGGCTATCGATAATCGGCTGCAGAGCTGGGTTCCTGCGTGTCGCCGATGAGACTTTTGTTTGTTCTACATACGCACCAAATGTTGGTACTTGATTCGCTCGTCTCGAGGCACGAGGGACGACGGAACATGCAAAAAGAGAAAAACGGGTACTACGCGCGGTTCACCACCTCCAATGCTTGGGTTAGCTGAAAGACGGAGAAGATCAGAAGCCAATCGTGTGGTGACAAATTTGCAAACCTTTTTCTTGTGGGGGGTTTTTTATTTATACTTGAATTTCTCCTTGATTTTTTGAAAGATAATCCTTTCATGTCAGTGATAGAATCTCTCATTCCTTATTAGAGACCAATTCTCCTTTATTTTTGGAGGGATAGTATCTCCGATCTAATGATAAAATTAGACTTTCCTTATCAAAGACCAATTCCCTTATTTAGGATTATCGTTTTGAGACGTAGTGAATTGAGAGATCCGTGGATGAATATCTCAGAGACGATAAGATACTGTCAGACTTGGGGCTTTAAACTGCCGTTTTTTCGCCCAGCAACTCCCGCATGGTTTTGAGGTAAATATGTTGTTCGGGGCCCTATCGGGGTTTGAATTGCAATGTGGGCCTGCGAATGGGCCCCATTGGGTCCAAAGGCCATGGTACCCACAAAGGGAAAAAACATGCCAAAAATGGTCAGTTAATATCTATATATATATATATATATATATATATATATATATATATATATATATATATATATATATATATATATATATAGTATATATATATATATATATATATATATATATATATATATATATGTGTGACGAGCCTAAAATTGTTTGATCAATTAACTTTGGCCTAATTCAACAAGGACGGGCTGCACTCCACTATGAGAACGAGCCATTACATAGTCAAAGCCTTTAAAGAGCCTGCTGGTATCACGCCCGCTCGGGATTCCTAGTCAAGTCGGCTGTCTTATATAGAGGACGTCTAACTAACCTTCTTCAAGTCGGTCATCTATTCGCCTACTTGATGAGTGTAAAACTAATCTATGTTTTGAGTTCATTTCATATACTATTTTGAGCATTTTATATCCATATTCATGTAAAAATCATAACATTTCCTCTAAACTTGGTGTTTTAGGATTCATGATGAAAAGCAAGTGATTTGGCAAGATATGAGCAATATAAATATATAAAAGAAGAGTCAACCGGGTGTCTCACATAGCACCACCGGAAAGATGAATTTTTTTGTACCATATGGAACATCAGATGGTTCAAATTCCCCCATGTTTTTATTCTTCATTCAAATATCTTTCCAACGATACCTCACACTCCCAAATCCGAGTTCAAACGAAGAAGTTATATCATCGACAAGTTGGAGAAGAAATCAAGTCATTGAGCAGATTTTGTCGCGACAAATTTTTGTCAAGAAAAAATCGAGTCCTCGGCAACGGTGCCAAAAACTTGTAAGCCAATTTTCCGACATGGCTACCAAAGGCAATAAAGTCCCCGGAAATGGAGCCAAAAACTTGTTGCAAAAAATATGTATTATATATGAAAATATGGCCAAAGGAGTGAACGCCAAATATGACCAAACTTGTTGACCAAAAATCTATTGCGACAAAATCTGCTCAGTGACTTGATTTCTTCTTCAACTTGTCGATGACATAACTTCTTCGTTTGAACTTGGATTTGGGCGTGTGAGGTTTCGTTGGAAAGCTCTTTGAATGAAGAATACAACCAAGAGGGAATTTGAACCATATGATGTTCCATTTGGTACAGAAAAATTCATCTTCCCTGTGGTGCTATGTGAGACACCCGGTTGACTCTTCTTTTTGATATATATTGCTCACTTTTAGCCAAATCTCTTGCTTTTCATCATGAATCCTACAAAACCAATTTTAGAGGAAATTTTATGAGTTTTACATGAATATGGATATAAAATGCTCAAAATAGCATGTGAAATGAACTCAAAACATAGATGAGTTTTACACTCATCAAACACCTCCAAACTTAAAGTTTTGCTTGTCCTCAAGCAAAGAAAAGAAAGAAATTACTTGTCCCCAAGCAATGGAAGAGAAGAGTTCATTTCACCCTTTTTATTTAACCAAAATTGAGTAATCAATCTTGCCAAGGGGTATGTGATATGTAACAACCCGTACCAAATAATACAAGTTTTTAACACGTTTCACTCAGCCAACAGCCACCAACAATTAGTATGGGCCCAAGTTGACTTTTCAAGGATGAAAATTTCGGGTTGACTAAAACACCATTTCTCGTAGGGCCTCGCGATACGAAGTTCATGTATCTGCTGAACGGGGTCAAAACTGGACTTTACCTGATAAGAAGTTATGGACCCGACAAGTTCAAACAATGCGATTTTATCAAGTTCAAACTGGCCGATTTTTAATTAAACTAACCCTAGGCTCTATGTTTGGGCTTTGCGTGCCAAGTGAGGATCCAACCCAAAACCCGAGAGAAATCCAAAACCCGTGGACCCGACCGGGTCGTTCGACCACAGCCATTCCTGGTTTTAGTCACTATGAAAGCCGATTCGCCACCACCCTTTCGCATACGCCGCATGCGGAGGAGCGCCACCACCGACGACCTTCGCCGTGGAAATTTCACAGGCCAATCACACGGACGCGCCGACATCGAGCCGGCGAACGCGGCGGCTGCCGCCACCTTGGGTCGCCGAATTTTGCCATTTTCCGGCCATTCCAGGCTACCCATACCCCTCTCCCACCATTTTTGGACCCTCTGAACTCTTTCCCATGGTCCGTTTCTCCAGATTCATCACCATTTGAAAGATACGACGAAAACAAATTTGGTCGACTCATTGATCGAAGCTTTTCGCCACCACAAGAACTCGACCGCTGGGTAGCGACCGGCGTTGCCCCCGCCTCGGGCTTCTGATATAAAGTTTGTAAATTTTGACTTTGTTTGCTAGTTTTGGTCATTTATGGTACTACCGAAAATGCTTGGACCGAAATTGACACCAATGGGTTAAATAGGGCAAAATTGAAGTTTGATTAGTGAACCGATATTTTTATGATTTATCGAAGGTTCAATTTAAAACTATCGTGAAAAGCCCCACTCTCGTATCTGCCCATAGTGGCACACCGTAAATCGACCAAATGGGAGTCCACCCAGACATAATCATAGTTCTAAAATTATTCTAATACATTCGGGGGCATCCCGCCGTTGCTATCGGAGTTTAAATGGTATTTCTTTTTATTATATTACATGCAATCACGTCGAAGCTTTGAGACGATCCCAGGGAGCAGGACTGAGCATCCGTAGTCCATGAAATGTTTATATGCTTTAAAATGCTTAGTACATATGATATAAAATGGTGATAAATTATTTTATATATATATTATTCGATCGAATGGTTGGTTATGCATAAATATAATTATCTGTTTATATAAACAAGTTACTTCATTTCATGTGAATTTTGTCAACATTTCAAATATTTGGAAATTTTACTGAGTTCATGGATAAATTTGTGGCATTTAAACATTTTGGTACATGGATTGAGGTTTTAAACCACTTTCAAAAGTTATTTATTTAAGAAATGGATTTTTGAGATTTTGTGAAATGCTTATAATACAGTATCGTTGGAAAGGCATATGTGAGTAAAGATAATCGTGGTCGGGTCATATAGGTCGATGTACCAAATAGTACCGCAGGTTCGATTTAGTATTTATATTACAAAGGCACTCGGGTTTGCCACTTATGTCGTGAGGTTGGTTTTATCTAACGGTTATATATTTTCCATCTACGCAGTGGCTCAAGCCACTCCGCTTGCTCATCATCATCATCATTATTATTATATATTATTTCCACGGCCGTGAGGCCTGCTGCACCACTACTTATTTGCTATTAAATATTATTTACTACTATGAGGCTCTGGATCTTACCCGACGGTGTATTATTATTATTATTATTACCACAACACCTTTCGATGTTGAGGGTCGTGAGGTGGGTGTCCCATGGTTTATGATGGTTATATGGTATGGTACATCGTTGGTATATTGTATGGTACATCGTTGGTATATGGTATGGTACATCGTTGGGTTATATGGTATGGTACATCGTTGGTAAATGGTATGGTACATCGTTGGTATATGGTATGGTACATCGCTGTTTATATGGTATACATCGCTGGGTTTCTATGGTGTGGTACATCGCTGAGTTTTTGGAGTAAACTATAACCATTTCCAATATTTATAGTTATCAGAATTCATGATCATTTTTACGACATGATGTTTATATATTTCATGCTCAATTTTGATGTTAATAAAATCAGTTATAATTTTTTAATAATAATTTTTAAGTAAATTTTTTTTGAGTTGTTATGATCTTTATATATATTCGAGGTATTATATTAATGCATGTGTTTACTTTCTTTCTTAAAGTGGGGTTCCATCGATATTCCCTAGGGATCATTCCTGGGACTTTACTAGGCTGACCACCGAAACCCCGGAGTGTGTATTCTGCCTGGTCCCGTCGCCTTGGTATCAGAGCTATAGGTTCCTAAATTCCTTGGGGTTGTACATTACTGTGCAACTCATCCAGTGTTTTGTATATCTTCCTAACCTTATCCATGAAATGGATTCTGTTTCATTTATTCTTGGAAAGTTTCTTCCTTCTGATGGCGCACAGAGGTAAACACAGTCCCAAAGATGCTCTGGAAAGTTCATATGCACTCTACTTATGAGGAGAATCTTGTCGAAGCGCCCGTCTGACCACTGAGAGGAGTGGGTTTACTCTGTTACCGTTGATCGTGCTCATAGAATTGGAGCAATCGGGTTTCATGGCTCCATCGATCCCATGGTGGCTTTGTATCCCGAAGCGATGACACAAAGAAGATTTCCTGGACAGTTATGCAAAGGTCCTGATGAGGATAGAGTCGATAACCGGTTTTCTACTAGGGGTAGTGCAAGGAAGTGGTGGCGATGAGAGACCCGAGACGCTACACTGGGGCACAAGCTCAAGATCAAGCCACATCGAAGTTTTGCCCCCCAGCCTTTGTTGAGACTAAGAGGCTAGAGTTCGAGACACTCATAGTAGCGAAGTGAGATTTGAGGATGTACCAGTAGTGAGGGACTTTCTGGATGTGTTTCCTGACGATCTTCCAGGTTTACCTCCAGAACGAGAAATAGATTTTCCCATTGATTTAGTCCCTGCATGTTCCTATTTCTTTACCACCTTATGTAATGGTACATTGAAATGAAAAGGGTCAAGACTCGCCTACAAGAGTCAGGATAAAGGGATTTATTAGGCCCAGATTTCACCTGGGGATACTTCTGTTATTTGTAAAGAAGAAGGATGGTACTTCGAGGTTGTGTATAGACTACAGATAGCTGAATAAGGTCACCATCAGAACAAATATCCTTTGGGCTCTATTGATGATCTATTTGATCGCCTGTGGTGCAAAGGTGTTTCAAGATTTGACTTCGAGGTCGTGGTATCATCGCTGAGGATTAAGGAATCGACATTCCCAAGACAAGATTCGTGACTTGTGATATGAGACATGAGTTTCTGCTGATGTCTTTCTTGACCACCCAATGCCCCAAAGAATTTCATGATCATGAACCTGGTCTTCCGCCCATACTTAGATCGGCTTTTCATCAGTTTTAATCGATCATATCTGGGTGTACTCGAGAAGCTAGTCAGGAGCATGAGAGACATTCGGGTTTGGTATTGCGCACTTTAAGGCAAAGACTCGCTTGTATGCCAAGTTCAACAAATGTGAGTTTTCGTTAAACCGAGGGATTTCTAGCATGTGGTTTCACATGGCATTTATGTGGATCCTCGTAAAGTAGAAGCAAGTGGGTAAATCGGGAGCAACCAACTACGGTGGATAGAGGGTGCTGAGTTTTAGGATTGTAAGGTGGTACTACCGCAGATTCATAGAAGTGGTTCTCAAAGATAGCGTGACCACTTCATTGTTTTGACTAGGAAAGGAGTTAAGTTTTGAGCTGACCGACATGTGTGAGGAAAGCCTAAACACTAAGGAAAAGTCGACACACCGTTCATACTTCCAGAGGGCCGAGGGGTTCGAGGTTTACAATGATGCTTCACGCCAAGGTTTATCAGGTTGATGCAACATAAGAGAGTCAGTGTGTATGCTTCCGTGACAAATGCACAAAACACGAGCCAACTATCCTACCTATGATTCGAACTTGCCGCTGATTTTAGCATCAAGACTCGGAGGCATTACTTGTATGGAGCGACTTGTCGATATTTATCAGACTACAAGAGCCTTAAATATCATTTACCTGCATGGTTAAACTTAAGGCAAAATGGTGGATGGAATTACTTAAGGATTATGATCGCACTATCACTACCATCCGTAAGGCAAAACGTAAAGGGCGATGCCTGAAAGCAGAAGTCTACATGCTCTTCGGGCTTATATGCGCACAATAAACTCCATTGATGGTCGAGCTAAGTAGAGTCATGTCGAGTCGAGGATTTATGCTTCAGAGCACTCGCTTAGTTTCCAACTACGACCGATACTTGTAGATCGTATTCTCGAGGCACAACTAGAAGATCCCTATTTGATGAGCATGAGAAAGAAAGTCGAGGAAGGGGAACAATCGGATTTTGCTATTAGAGACGATGGAGCCTTGTGATTGGTCTGTGCTTGTGTTCCAAAGAACCTAAGAGTTAAAAAGGCAAATATCGAGGAAGCCCATAGTTCTCGCTTTATGCTATGCACCCCAGAGGGGTACCAAGATGTACCGTATATCTAAGGAATATTATCGTGGTCGTGGATGAAAAGAGAGTCACGAGTATGTATCCAAGTGCTTCATCTGTCAACAAGTGAAGGCAGAGAGACAAAAGCCTTCTGGATTTCTGCAGCCCTTACCCATTCTAGAATGGAAATGGGAGCACACCAAGTCCGCACATTTCCTACCTATTCGTGAGAAGTTTTCTCCTCAGAAACTAGCGGAACTCTTCATGAATCATAGTGAGCAGGCTGAGTGCCAAGTATCGATCATCTCTCGATAGAGACCTAATGACCACTTCAAGGTTTCGAAGAGATCATGAAGGAACTTAGTGTCAAGTCAATTTCCAGCACCGCTTCACCTCAAACCGATGGACAATCCGAGAGGACTATTCAGACCTTAGAGGATATAAGCCGAGGTCATGCGTACTACAATTCAAAGGATATTGGACGAATATTCTACCTGGCGCAGTTCACTTATAACAACAAATTTATCACTCAAACATCGAGATGTCACCTTATGAACCATTGTAATGGAAACAAATGCACTCCATTATGTTGGAATGAGATCGCGAAAAGAATTCACAGTCCCGAGATTGTACAAACGACAAGTGGGACAAGGTTAATGTTATACGCGCTGCTGAAAGGTACTCAGATAAAGTAAAAGAGCTTACGCAGCATAAGCCGTAGAAAGATCTTTGAAGCCTGAGGTCAAGATCGAGTATTCTTAAAGCTCTCTCCTTGGAAGGGCGTGGTACGCTTTGGAAAGCAAGGGAAGATAAGTCCTCGCTACATTGGACCTTTTGAGATTGTTGAGAGGATAGGTCCAGTGGTTTATAGATTAGACTTACCGGAGGAGCTTTCTCGAGTCCATAATGTTTTCCACATCTCCATGCTACGCAAGTATATCCGTATCCTCACATGTCGAGACACTGCAGAGACTGAAATGAAAGATGACTTATCCTATGGAGTAGCCAAAGGCAAATTCTAGGGTAGAGAGGAGAAGGAGCTTCGCAACAAGACAATATCCTTGGAAGGTCCTTCGAGAAACCACCTATCAAGGAGGCGACTGGGAGCTGAGGACCAATGCGGAGCCGCATCATCTCTTCCATGAGATAGTAATGAATTTCGTGGACGAAATTTTCTTTATGGGGGTAGGTCAGAACAATCTGCACTAAATAATACAAGTTTTTAACACGCTTCACCAAGTTCACTAAGTCACCAAGTTCGACCAACAATTACATGTGGGCCTCAAGTTGACTTTTTTCAAGGATGAATAATTTCGGGCTGACTAAACACCATTTCGCAGGGCCTCAGCTGACACGAGTTCATGTGATCTGGTTGAATGTCAAAATCCGACTTACGGATAAGAAGTTATGGACCTGACAAGTTCAAACAGCAGTATTTTATCAATGTCCAAATCAGTCTGGGATTTTTACCTGAAAACAACCCTAGGCTCTTTATAATCCTAGTTTTGCGTGCCAAGTGAGATCCAAACTCCCAAACCCGAGAAAACCTAAAACCCGTGGACCCCGAACCTGGTCAAGCTGATTCTTCAAGCCATCTCGGTTTGGCCGGGAGCCGATCCCGCCACCCCTCAGACACGCGCTAGACAGGGAGGAGCGCCACCATTGGAAGACCTTCGCCGTGAAATTTCATGGCCAACACCACGGACACTTTCCTCTGATCGGGCCGACGACCGCACTACCGCCGCCACCTCGGGTCGCCGATTTTTTGCCATTTTCCTAGCCATTCCAAAAATGACCCATACTTCTCCCACCATTTTCACCTCCTAACTCATTCCAGTGGTCCTTTCTCCAGATTCATCACCGCTTTCTTTGAAAGATATGACGAAAATAAATTCGGCCACCTATCGATCGAAGTTTTTTCGCCTTAACACAAAGAACCTTGACCAAGGTAAGGGTACCGATGTGTTCCCGTCTCGGCTTTCCGCTGATATAAATTTTGTAAATTTTGACGCCGCTTGTTACTTCCATTTTCTGGGCCATTTATGGTAATTAATAAATGTTTTGGACCAAAATTGGACACCAATGGGTCAAATTAAAAATTGAAGTTGGATTAGTGAAATTGATATTTTTATGATTTATCGAAGGTTCACTCTCAAAATCCGCTCCCGTGAAAAGCCCTAATTTTTGGCACAGTATTCATAGTATACACTCATAAACGGATATGCTCTGAGTCCAATTTAGATAATTTCATAGTTCTAAAATTATTCTAATACATTTGGGGCATCCCAATGCTCGTTGCTATCATTGAGCCTAAATGGTATTTCTTTTTATTATATTACAGCAATCACGCTGAGTTTCGAGAATGACCTGCAAATGTTATAATCGAAAGATTCAGACTGTGGAGTGGTTTATATGCTTTAAATGCTTCGTGGTATTATTATGATATAAAAATGGTGGTAAATTATTTTATATATATATTATTTCGATCGAATGGTCAAGGCATAAATATAATTATCTGTTTTTATATAAACAAGTTATCATTTCATGTGAATTTTGTCAACATTTCAAATATTTGGAAATTTTACTGAGTTCATGGATAAATTTGTGGCATTTAAACATTTTGGTACATGGATTGAGGTTTTAAACCACTTTCAAAAGTTATTGATTTGCAAGAAATCTGATTTTCAGATTTCAGGAAATGGATTATAATACAAGATTGGAAAGGTATATGTGAGCAAAGATACTGTGTTGGTTGTTATAAGTTGATGTACCAATAGTACCGTAGGTTCGACTTAGTATTTATATTATAGTTGTACTAGTTTGCCACTTGCTGTGAGGTTGGTTTCATCCAACTACATATTATTTCCACTACAGGAGGTCAGGTTTAATTCCGCCTGGCTCATCATCATCATTATTATTATATATTATTTCCACTACCGTGAGGCCTAGCTTCTTTACCCACTCGCTTATTGTTATTAAATATTATTTCCACTACTGCGGAGGCCTGACGGCACCGGCCTGGGCAGTATTATTATTATTATTACCACGACACCTTCGGGTGTCGAGGGTCGTGGAGGTGGTGTTCCACGGCTTATGATGGTTATATGGTATGGTACATCGCTGGTATATGGTATGGTACATCGTCAGTATATGGAAGGTACATCAAGGTTATATGGTATGGTACATCGCCGGGTAAATGATATGGTAAGATCAGTTGTATATGGTATGGTACATCATTGGTTTATATGGTATGGTACATCGTTTTACGGTGTACATCGTTGAGTTTAGTAATCAACTCAACCATAACCATTTCAATATTTATGGTTATTGTAATTCATGATCATTTTATGACATGATGTTTATATATTCACGTCAATCTTTGATGTCGCGGAATAAAATCAAAGTTATAATTTCTTAATAATAATTTCTATGAATTTTCGAGCATGAATTTCATATTGTTGGCTTGGTATAAGTTTGGGTTTAGTGAAATGATCTTAAACAGGGAACCTTGCAAAAGAATGTACGTGAGGTCTTTAGAGAAGGAAAACATTATTTTCCTTATAAATTATGCCACTCACTGAGATTTATTATCTCACGTTTTATTGTTTTAAATATGTTCCCTAGGTCCGTGCAGTCACAGAGATCTACTCCTCATACAAATTTTCTACATCACTCTTCAAGGCATAACCGCAGTGATTTCATCTTATCTATCCGTCTTTATTTTATCGGGCTTATGTATTTTCATTTTACTTTAAATTCGCAACACTCTGTAATGCTTTGATCTCAAAGATTGAACTCATATGAGTCTTTATTATGTGTGTTTCGCGGTTATGACCTATAAGAAGATAGGCCTACAAGTTATCAGTCGTCAGGGATCTTTATATATATTCGAGGTATTATATTAATGCATGTGTTTACTTTCTTCTTAAATGGGTTCCATTTGATATTCCTGTGGATCGGGTCTAGCTGGGACTTCACTAGGCGGGACCACTCGGGAAATCCTGGAGGGGTATCCGGGTCGGGTCCTGTCAGATATGTGTCTCTAGAATTACCCTTACCAAGAATATGGAGAATATGATCACGATAATTTATTTTTTTAATAGTGAATTAATCTCATAATAGACAAATTTAGACCATGGTTCTCACTTGTGTGTGTGTGTGGTCTTCCTCTCTCCAATCAATTTGCAAGCTAGATGAGTTTATGAGAGTTGAGATAAATACGTGGATCTCCTAAAATAACACATTTAGGTTCCATAGACTTCTTATTCTTATCACTCTCCACTAATGTAGGCACACACAACCTCCATCAAGTAGTTCCTATAGGCTGTAATGTAAGGTTTGGGTAAGGGTAGTTGAGTAGTCATTTTAGGGGCTAAACTTACCTAAACATACATATTTTTCAAGATTGGAGAATTTTACACCATCCTCGATTCTTACCATCGCACAGTTGAAACTCTCAAGCACCCCAAAAACTGCTTAGGTGCATCTTTCCATACTCCCTATCACTTTTCCGCACAAATACCCCGCATTCTTTCAAAGAAACACCAAGAAGCCTTTTCTATGCAAGGTTATAGAGTGGTGCAATGTCAAAAAACTCCCTTGCTTTCTACCAACCCTTAGCGAGCTTTAAATCAATAGCCCTAAACCAAATGCCTTAGTGGTACTAGGTGTTGAGACACTTTTAGGATTTACTTACTCTGGTGTGGAAGGAAGGCTACGAGGCTAGATGATTCGTACACAAGAAATGAAAGCTAAAATCAACAATATTTATATACCTAAGTCTTACAACCTCGTAGTCAAGCTACTGCAAAGATAGTGGTCTAGTATTGAACACTAGGGATGGGTTTTCTTCCATAAAATGGTTTGCATTAGGGCACATGAAGGTAAGGCTTTATTCGACTCTTCGAATTCATTCAAAATCAGGAATGGTTTGAAAAACAGAAATTTCAAAAACCGAAAGTTAAAACTGAAATTAACAATGAAGAAATTTACTTTGAAGATTTAGGTCACTAACTTGGCAAGCTAGGGCAAACATTATGTCCTCGTGTTTCATTCTCCTATGTGAGTTTAACACAGATGTAGTTATGCCCTTTTCGCTTAAACCCCAACATTCTTTATCATTTTGTGAGGCTCGCAAAGATCTAAAGAATCACAGCAGATCTCTCACCCGAAAGAATCAACCCCAAAGCATGGAGAGAATGACTAGGCTAGTAAAGACCATCTAAAGAATCACAAAGGCATCTCTCACCCGAGCACCGAACCCTAAAGCATGGAGAGTATCAAGCAAAACAATAAAGCAAATGTTATTTAACCCTAATTTGAAGAACCCTAACATGTGAATATTACCTCATAGGCAAGTAAGGACCATCTAAAGAGCTACAAAGACTGGGCCACTAAGACCAATCTAAAGCATGGAGAGTATTAAGACAATATCCCATGTTATGCAACCTCCAGTTTCAAGATAAGGGCCATAAATACACTACCCATAACTTTTAGTACATGAGGACAACATGCTTAACCCTACTGCTAAGCTAGCTTCCTTCCTCTTCAAAGGAAGGAGGCTTAGCCAAGCATCTCTTGAATTGTCATCTTCAAGAGGTGCTTCGCGTACCGGAAAGTGAAAGAAAGAAGAGAGAAAGCAAAGAGAGAGTAGAAGAGAGAAAAATAAAAGCAAACTAAAATAAAAACAATTTATTTACAAAAGCAGTAAATGAAAACTTACAAATCACCAAAAAACTTGTCTTTCTTCCTCTCCACCTCCCTTCTTATTACAAAACATGAGGGTAATATAGACTCCTCAAGGTATGAGAATGTCAAAACCCTAATAACTAAGCTTAAGCTATAGGATGTGAGGGCAATTCACCAAGTTCAGGGCTACAGACACTACAAAGGACGACAAGGCCTGCAAATTTCAAGCATAGGAGAATTTCGCTAATTAGCGACCTGGGCGTGGGTAGCAATTTGGCAAGGGCTGCACCTACAAGGTTGCGACTCGCATAGCGAAATCTCGCTAAGCTACGAAATTTTCAAGGAGAAGCGACCTCGCACTGCACAAAGGCAGTGGGCTAGCGAATTTCGCAATGTGTGCTGAGATTGCGAACTGTTTGCGAAATTCGCAAGGGTTGCGAATTGGTTGCCAACTGTGTCATTAAATTGCCTGCTTTGTCGCTCGCATTCCTCTCATGTCTTCAACCGCATCTCATTTCTTCCACTTTTCCTTTGTTTCCATTGATTTTTTGGGCTTGTTGATGGTCGAGACTAAAATTCCCAACCTCATGATCGATCATTTCCGCATTAAGGTTGAAGTTCAAATGTATAAAAGTCTACAAAACAACCTAAACACCTCAAATCGCATATGTTACTAAGGTAACATGAACATCAATCGATATATGACATGATTAATGATCAAAAAGTACTCAAACCTATCTAATATAGGGTTCAAAATTGCACTTTTTGAGCACTAATCACACCCCCCAACCGAAACGTTGCTAGTCCCTTAGCAATGCAAAATAAGAATTGAGATGCATGTGGTGATTTTCAAAAAGGTTGTGATTCAAAAAGGTTGATTATACTTATATACAAACTAACATTACTTTAAAGTGAACAATTGAAATCAACATTTGAAAACCTATATACAAGAATAAAATCCATAAGAGAACAATTTTTAGAACAACACTGTTTCCATGATTTTCAACTGGATTTCCACCCAAGTCTAATGATTCATTTTGTATAATCCGCATTAAGCTAATAAACCGCAAAATTGCCACCTCCCCAACCTAGCACCGACATGGCCTGTTGTTGAACAACCTAGATATAGGGCTAGCTACACTTTTCCTTGGGTTTATTCATCAACATCATAGAATGCAATGCTAAAATCCGACTTCAATTAAAGTCCGTGTAATCTAAGTCCACCGATGACTCTAACCAATTAAGGCTTAGGCATCAAGCCACGAGGATCTTTCGAATTAATTAACCCTTCAAAGTTTCACCTTGATCCGAATGATTTCGAAAATTAAGCACCCACAAGTCATTAAACTTCACCCATCCACCCATGTAACGAACACTAAATCGATGACTCCCAGCCAATTAAGGCTTAGGGCATCGGGTTTCAAAGGCTTTCGCCATACACCCCTCGGACCGTGCTCGGGTTTCAAAGCAAAAATTCATGACTTTATTTTTCTTTTTCTTTTTCTTCTTGCTTTTTCTTTTCTTTTCTTCGCTTTTCTTTCTTTTCTTTTTCCTTGAAGACAAATATCAGTCTTCAAATGTGGGTAACTCAAAACTATCCTAGGTAGCCAACATACCTAAGGGCCTAGCTATGCAAAGTTTAAAGAAGGCAATAATAATCTCACAACTTATAAGAACAACTGGAAAAGTGCAGACATAGCATAAAGGGGGAAATTTCCAAGTTGAACATGCCGGAACAGTGACTGAACACAAATTGTTTCCAAGCAATGGCATTTTGTCTTAGCATATAGGTGACAAATATGAAGATTCAATTATCCAATTTAAAGTAATCTAATCATTCAATAAGCAATTCAATTGTCCAAATTTGTAGCAATTCACCAGTAATTGAAAGAAAAACACTTAAGTACACATAGTGGACACTCAAACATAATATGCAAAAAGTCGAATATATATATATATAATCCGAAAGAAGCTACATACCTAAAATGGCTTAATACATGCATAACAAAGTTACACAAAACATATCACGCCACTATGGCTAATACAAAAATCATAATCAAAATTAGTAGGCAGCTTGATAAAGCCAAACTACATAAACCAAAAAGAAACCTAACCACCTCACCGCCGGTGGTGGCGGGTCCAGCTGTACCGGCCGCCAGATATCCAATGAGGTCGCATCGCTGGCGTGCTCCTCTCCGGGCGTGATCATGAGGAAGCACCCAGATGGGTCATGATCTCGACATGAAGCATAGAATGGCACTGGTCCCAAAGTGCCCCAACAGCCACCCGTCATGAGCCGTGATACCGGTCACTCGAGAGGTCGCTTAGTGCGATCGTGATTCATCACTCCAACATCTCCTCGAAATGATACGTATACTCCGTGACCGTGTGTCAATATGAAGCGCCGTGGAGTATCCGCATGAACCGCAAATTCGAAGTAAAGGTGTGGGGAGATGGTAGAACGATCTGGAAATATGAGTGGGACTCCTCCGTACTCCGCGCAGAGCAGTGGATCGCCTCTGCAGGCATCCTCACTCCTCACCCTAGATCTCCTCCCGGTCTCGCGGGCGATATGGAAATGGGATTCGCATAGTCATAATCCCGCCTAATCGCTACTACATGTAGGCACTGCCCCGTGATCTCTATCCTGTGCTCCTCCGAATCCGATCCGCTTCAAGAACATAGGAAAGGAGCCCCTGAATAAGAAAGCGTATGCTCTCCAAGCCGTGTGAGGTCCGCCGGCGGACCCTCTCCGAACTCGTAAGAGTGAAGTCATCACCACCCTGATGGCCGAACCAGAATCGCCCCGAGATCCCAGAGACAATGCCCCAAGATAGGCCCTCCTCCTCGCACATAATGCTGCAGAGGGAATAAACAAAGGCGGAACAGATGGTTCATGAGCAAAGATAATGAGGCTGAGCGCTCCGATAAAGGATCACACCAGACATCCTCGCTGCTCTAACACGCTTGAAGTGAGGGTGGGCCCACTTATAATCTCAAGATTACACACAGATGCACCTCAAGGTTTCTGTAAATAACTGGCTGATCAGTACACCTCTACGGCCATCTATCCCGAATGCATCTCCAAGTGGACTCAAGCCAGATCCCGAGATGTCATGGAGTGGTAAAATCGCCGACCACTCTCGTAGTAGAAACCGCTGCGGGAGTCATGAACCCGGGAGTGATAATACCTCTCGACAATCGTGATCGACTCCCCGGCATTCGGGTCGGCCATCAATCCAGGAACGCCGTGAGAATGACTACCGAAATGGCTCAATACAGATATCTCGCATTCCCTGAACGGGTGTCCTACAAACACGGGCCCCGATCCGCGAGGCCATGATAATCGAGGTGAAGGTGTGTCGCCTCACCGCCGATGGCACGGTGATGGTATGGGCCTAGGAGATGATGACTCGCCCGTCCGGCGGCAGTTCGCGATGTCGCCTCCAGCCTCCTCGAGGTAATCGGGATTAGCCCGGTCCCATCCGCCCCGGGTAACGCTCAATCCCAGGCTCGCCAGTACCTACCGGCGGACAGCGGCGGCTCCTGCGGTCGCACTGCGTTACGGTTCTCCGCTCGTGCTAAATTCACCCGAGGTCGAGCACGGACCCACCCTGCACGGACCATATCCGAGATATAAAATAAAACGCCGAAAATGCGCACCACTCGACATGTAGTCGGGTCCCGCACTCAACCAAGCTCCCGAATTACAACCTAACTTCAACTAAACTATCCAAACCAGGCTCGACCGAGACTAAATGGACCCCGACTGATAACCGAAGGCTCGAATATGATCGACATCGATGCAGCCTCTAAACCGAACCGAGCACAAATGTGGACTCGGTGCCGAAAGTGGACCGGATGGTTAGTACGCTACGCGGGCGAGGGCTCCACTCACGCCGTAGGATGACCGTGAGGCTCTGGCCACCGCGCCTCTACTCCGATGATTGTGAAAAGTGACTCTGGTCACCAAAGGATAAAGGTGGAAGGCTCACCAGTGGTCGAAGCACCCGCTACCGCAGCCGAACAGGCACCTGGGCCAAGCATGGGAGCTCAGTGGCACGGCAAAGGGGGAGCCTGGTGGCACTGGCGCGGAGAATATGAAGTGTGTTTTGAGGCCAACCCCCTCCCCTGTTTTTATAAGCGCAGTATGGTAGCCGAAGAGTCTCTCCCACCAATTTTTCGCTAAGCCAGCGAATTTGGCCATTTTGGCCTCCCTGCAATACATCAAAATTTTAAATTACATACTAAAAATCATATATTATGAATTTTAACTTATAAAGTAATCGATATTAAAAATCTAATACACAATACGATACTATAAAAACTATATAAAAATTATTCAGTTAAAATTTCGTAAAATAATTACAACTCGGCTAAAATTGACTAATATATGACAAAAATTAAAATAGTGAACTGTAATTCGCTTTTGAAAACACCTAACCGCCTGAAGTTCGAAATACTCAAGGGGGGTCAAGGAGGATGATCTCCTCAACCCATGCAGTGGCTTGGCCTGGTTCCATGATGTTAGGAGGCCATAAGTTGACTGCCTTGAATGGTTTCAGGATTTGAGCAACGCTTGCAATTGGTGTTGGTTGCAAGACTAAATTCTTCATCTCCAAGGCCGATCACTTTTCGTTTCCTAAAGACCTTTTGTACCCGCACACCGATCAACTGAACAACCTCACGCTATGTGGGATTTCAGGTTCTAAACACTTTGGGTTGTCATTCAAATTGAAAATGTTCAATTCCAATATCATGTCAACAAATGTCAATTGCATGATTCCATTCCTAAGAATTTATAAATGCATCGGCAAAGGGCAAGAAATGGTCTCCCTAAAATGATCGCACATGATTTGGTTCATTAGACTGTGCAAAGGCCTAGGACTACAAAATCTACCGGATAGTAGAAATTGTCAATTTTTACAAGGACATCCTCAACTATCCCTCGGGAATCTCACCGATCTATCGCCAACGAGAGTGCGGATTAAGGTAGGTTTAAGTCACCTAAACCTAGTCAAGCTTGTATACCGAATGAGGCATGAGATTCACACCGGCTCCTAACCCAGCAATGCCTTTTCTATGCAATTCCCACCAATATTAACTCGGTATCGAGAACCAAAGATCCAGACTTAACAGGTACTTCATTGATTGGGGTGGCAGAATCGACATGTTCAAAGGAGAAAGGCCTTCTCAATGCCTAGTCCTCTTTACGGTGCATAGATCCTTAAAAATTTTGCATGTGTACTTGGTTGATTAGATCAAGCAAAGGTATGTTAACCTTTACTTGCCTTAAGACCTCAAGCATGCCCGCTTGTCAGCTCTTTCTTCCTCTCAGTTCAGGAAAGGAGGTGGTATACGATATTTCATCAGGTCATCCTCTAGAGAATATGCTCAGTTGCATTTTTTCTCCCCGCCTCGGATTCTTCAACAAGCCAAGTGTAGGTTGATCAACTCCTTTCCACTTCAAGGTGATTATGAACTTAACCTCATCCATTCCCGACCCTACCTCATGGATCCCCTTAGATTTGGAAGTGTTCGACGGGAACTCTCCTCTTTCGTCCTCTAGCAGCCTTGTTAATGTTTGTAATCACGTAGGTCATCAAATTTTATTCAAGGTTTTCTACAAGATATCAATTCTTGTGCCACTGCATTAAGCTCCATTTTGGCTACACAAATCGCTTCACCACCTTACTCAAATTTGAAAGCATGCCTGGGCTTCTACTGAGAAGAGGATGGTGGTTACAGGATCGGCAGGAGTGGAACCAAACCGAGGCTCGTCTCCCGTGTACATAGCTGTGGGGGACGTATCTCCATGCAAGGTTAGATGATTCCTCCACCGATTGTGGGTATTCCCATATGGAGCATTCGTTGTCACTGGGCTTAAATCATCCTACAAGCAGGTGTGCACATTCCGACATCAAATCCTTCCACCGTGTGGGTCATGGAACAAAGGTTCTATCGTCAGGCCGAGATTGGAACAGGCAGGATTAGGTTGTGCAACGTTGTCGGCCACGCCGCACTCATCGAAATGCTTCCTCCAGCTCCTCTACCTTCTAGCTAGAGTCGATAACCCACTCCTCATTTCCATCTCATCATTCAAAGGCATACATACACCCTTTGATCGACCGGTGGTTTCATCCTATCCGCTTCTGTGGTTAAGCTCATCCCAACCCTTAGAAGTTTCGAACACGTAACACTTAAAAAAATCCATGGCTTCATCGATGTTTGCTTAAAAGTCTCCCCACACATGGTTTTCTAAAAAGTTCGCCTCACGGCGGAGACATACCACCATAGAAGTGGTTCACTAACATCCATGTCGTGCCATGGTGTGGACATGCACTGATGGTCTCTAAAAACCTTTCCCAACACTGGTAAAACTTCTCACCTTCAAGGAGCCGCAAAGGTATAAATTTGCCTTTTCAAATCGTTTGTCTTATGAGCACCAAAACTTCTTCAGAACTCGTCAAGAGCCTGCCCAATTTCTTACGGTTCTAGGCCTCAATGAGTTGGAGCCATATTCGTCTTGCCCTTAGAGTCAATGGAAATGCCTTTAGCTTCAAAGAATCCATATCCATCATACCTTCCTCGGGGCGTAGTGCATACCTCCTCAAAATCCCTAAGATGTGTGTATGGATTTTCATTTTCCATGCCCATGATACGTGGAGTAGGGTACTAAATAAGGTCTCACTGCTACATCTTTCAAAGCAGGAGAAATGATACAGATGGGGCACTAACTCTGTGAGGGTGGATGATCCCTCATGGTTCTATATGCATTCGATTCACGGAGTTCCCGTTGGCTCATGGTTCGTAATGTGGGATCCATGGTATCGGGGCTAGGTGCACTAACCCGACTAGCTAGGTCAGTTGTGTACTAATCCTATTCAAATTTACCCAAGTGTTCTATCCCATCATAGATACACAACAGTTACACAAATTGTAGAGACAACAATTAGAACCAACAAAGAGTGTTAAAAGAAAAATTAAAACTAATTCCACAAAAAGAAATAAAATGGATCAATGAAAAATCAAGTCGACCGCGCGCTTACCGTCAAGTGCTAGAACCGCGCTTGCCGTAACCGATATGCAAAAAGAGGTAAAAGGTTACCTTCACTGCGTGATGTGGATCACAAGTACTCTTCAACTTACCATTCGTAGTCAGCACCATCCCCGCAACGGCGCCATTTGATTCGTACACAAGAGGGTCGAAATTAAAATCAACAATATTTATATACCTAAGTTTCCTACAACCGGCGTAGTCAAGCTACTGCAAAGATAGTGGTCTGTGTGGCCGAACACGGGGATGGGTTTTCTTCATAAAAAATGGTCAGATGCATGAAGGTAAGGCTTTCTATATTCGACTCTTTGAATTCATTCAAAAATTGTGGAATGGTTTGAAAATCAGAAATTTCAAAAACTCAAAGTTTAAAACTGGAAATTAACAATGAAGAAATTTACTAAGATTTAGGGTCACTAACTCGCGCTAGTGGCAAACACATGTCCTCGTGTTTTGTCCTCCTATGTGAGCCAACACAGGATGTAGTTATGGCCCTTTTGTTTAAAACCCTAACATTCTTTATCATTTTTAGAGGCTCGTAAAGATCTAAAGAATCAGGCATCTCTACCCGAGCACCGAACCTCAAAGCATGGAGAGTATCACCTAGGCTAGTAAAGACCATCTAAAAGAATCACAGCAGCACTTCACCCGAGTAATCGAACCCTAAAGCATGGAGAGAGATCACAAAACAATAAAAGCAAATGTTATTTAACCCTAATTTGAAGAACCCAATATGTGAATATTACCTCATGTGCAAGTATGACCATCTAAAGAGCCACAAGACTGGCCACTACACCCTGGATCTAAAGCATGGAGAGATACAAGACACATCCCATGTTATGCAACCGAAGCCAAGATAAGGGCCATAAATACAATCTACCCATAACTTTTAGTACATGAGGACAACATGCTTAACCCACGCTAAGCTAGCTTCCTTCCTCTTCAAATGGTGAGGCTTAATTTCAAGCATCTCGAATTGTCATCTAAGAGGTGTGCTTCAAGTACCGGAAAGTGAAAGAAAGAAGAGAGAAAGGAAGAGAGAGAAGAGAGAAAATGCGCAAACTAAATAAAAACAATTTATTTACAAAAGCAAGAATGAAAATCCATAATCACCAAAACTCATTTTCTTCTTCCTCCACCCCTCTCTCTTATTACAAAAACACGAGGGTATTTATAGACTTCAAGGTATGAAAATACCAAAAACCCTAATAACTAAGCTTGCCATGTGGATAGGAGAGTAATTCACCAAGTTTGAAGGCTATTGCATTAATTACAAGTGATGACAAGGCCTCGCAAATTTCGCACAGGGAGAATTTCGCTTAATTAGCGACCTGCGCGGGCAATAAATCGGGCAAGGGTCGCGACCTGCAAGGTCAAGGCCCTCGCTTAGTTAGCCGCAAATCCTCGCTAAGCCAGCTAAATTTTCGCAGAGAACACTTCGCAATGCACAAAGGTGTGGGCTAGCTAATTTCAAGAATATGTACATGAGATTGCGAACTGCGCAACGCTTATAAATTCGCAAGGGTTGCGAATTGCTGCCAAATAAAGCTGCGAAATTGCCCGCTTTTGCCGTTTCCGCATTCCTCTCACTATGTCTTCAACTCCGTGATCTCATTTCTTCCACTTTTCCTTTGTTTTTCCATTGATTCGTGGGCTTGTTGATGGCCGAGACTAAATTCCAACCTCATGATCGATCATTTGCATTGTTGTCGGGTTCAAATGTGTATAAAAGTCTACAAAACAACCAAAACACCTCAATTGGTGAAAAGCATGCAAGGTAACATGAACACCTAATTGGGATATATGACATGATTAATGATCAAAAAGTACCCAAAACCTATCTAATATAGGGTTCAAAATTGCACTTTTTAAGCACTAATCACTAGACTCACTCCTCCTTGACTTTTCATTCTATTTTTGCTTCGTTTTCATTTTATATTTTTATATTTTTCTTTTTCTTTTTCTCCTTCATTTTTACCAACCTCTTTTGATTTTCAACTTAATTCATTTCAACCAATTTGGAGTTATTTTTCCTATGGAAAAATAACTCCCCCAAACTTGCTCCTCACCACATTTCTCATTTATGTTCAAATCCTCATGTTATGGGTGGTTGGTCTTATCGAGGGGTAGTGATGATAGGAAGGTTATTGGCTTCAAACTTGGTTCTTGCTAAACAAAATTTCGCTCTTAAGGCTCAACATTTTGGTACTAAAGGAATATGCATATGATATTATCAGGTTAGCTCGAAGGCTCAATCTTTCCAAGGATGACCTATATCATTTCTCAATTGTTGTGTTGCCTATGATTTCGCCTCAAGCGATAATAGAACAAGTTCTAGAACCTATGGAGATAAAAGATAGATGGATTCTCATAAACTTATCTAACCCAAGCAAAAACTGCTTTTCTAAGGTACTTAGTGAGCAAGTGTATGGATTTTGAGAAACCAATGACTAAATAGCCTATTAAAGAGATAAATCATTAAGCATTAAGTCCTATTATCTTGAATAATGTGCATAACTCAAGTTGTAATGCCCCAAAAATACCCTAGAATTTTTATAATAATTCTATTATATATTCCTTTGATAAATAACCAAACTCAGGTTTTTATGGGAATTTTTATATGTTATATACTGTATTTACTAAATGTCAATTGAAAATGATATATGATTGAATGTGATATACTAAGTGATTACGTGATTAAACCCAAATAACCAAGTGTAAAAGGCAAAATGGAAATTTGTAAAACGAGGTCATGGTCAATTGATGTTTAAACGCTAAATTTTAAATAAATGATAAAGGAACGGGCAACAAGTGAGACTAATAAGCCTTGGCGAAAATGGAAATGGATTTAATGAGCGTCAAACAAGGCTTAATGAAGGAAAAGGGAATTCAAGACCTCAAATGTGGTCTAAGAAGGGCTCATTTCAGCAAAATCGCTTTTGAAGACAAGATAAGAGAGAAGAGTCAATGAGGAGAAATCAAGGTTTTGTGAAGATCATCCCTATTTTTGGTTTCCAAGTGATCAAGGAGGAAGAAGGTGCTTAGGCAGTTTCCAAAAGATTAAAGGTATGAACTCTAAACCCTAGAAAGTCAGATGGATGTCTGGTTAGAAACCTCTAATCCATCAATGGGTTTTTCTCATTTTTGGTTTAGGATGATATTAGGATGTTATTAGGTGTGATTCCCATGTTTTGTTTTGGGATTTTGAGGATTTTTGGAGGAAATCGCAAAAAGGAGGAAACTGGAAAATCTAGGCAAAAAGGGGCTCTAAGCCGCAACGTAGGGAACCCATGTCGCGGTGTAGACCTATGCCAAGGTGTGGGATACCCTCTCCGCAGAGAGTCCGAGGTGCCAAAATGGCACCCCTCAGGTACGCCGCGGCGTAGCTACTGTTCACAACGAACAATTTTTGGATTTTTGTTTCCGAACATCTCGTATTTATACACCGATAGTTTAAGGACCCTAATAAATGATTAATGGAGGTTCAAATAAGGATAAAACTAAATGGAAAACATATCGTGCCTCGGCGATATTTGTTAAGTGTAAGTAGTGCTAGTTTACTAAATGTGATTTGTGTGATTTGCTAGGGGTCGGTGAGGATCACCTAACCTAGGACCGAGATTGAAGGCACGACAAATAGAAAGAGATATATTGGTTTGTTCTATCTTCTCCTATTATCGTTTCAAGATTTGAAATGTTTATTCTAAATGTATAAGAAAAACATATTGATTTGTTTTAATTCATTTGAGGCATTTGATTATGAAATGTTTGCATATGACAATTGCATGAGTATTGAAAATGAATTGTTTATACAAATGTACATAATGTACTGTATTTTTCTATAAAGGATTTGAATGCCCTTAATAGAATGTTAACCGTTTATTTCGCATTAAGGATATATTGGTATACCAATGAGGGTCAAATTAGCAGTATTGTGAACAAACGTATTGATGTGTCACTCCAATCAAAGAGCCAAAATGACAAGATCGTGAGTGTTCACGAATTGATTTTTTTATAACTACAAGAATTTTTATGACCGAACTATGTTATAAACAAATGTTTTTATGCTTCGCTACGCCCAGCTAGATCGCAAGGCTTCTGATTCCGATATCCTCGTATACCGAAACATGTGCTGTAAAATTCGTTAAGCGCGTAACTCGTAACTGGATTTTGAGATTGTTGACATATCGTATCAAAGCATGATTGCAAATTGAAATGAAAAGTGCATGGTGAAATTCATGATTTGGTTATAAATGATTTATTGCATAGGAAAGTGTATATTTGGAACGATCAATGAACCATAAATGATTGTATATGAAATAAGTATATGTATTTTATTGACATTGATCATCCAAAAAGATTTGAAAGCTTTGTTTAATAAAATTTCATGATTTAACTTAAACTGAAACAGAAGAATGAAATTGTATAGAACTACTTAGCATGAAAATGCTTAGCATGTAGTGTTGCTTATGCGCAAAAATTCGATTGGAATGTGAATGAAAGCAAGATTGATTGTTCAAAAGTGCTACTAACCCTATTCAAGATAGTTTCGGGTGCTACAAGACTAATCATATCAATTAAGCCAATTGACGCGAGGTCCACTCTAGTACCACCGATTACTCGAAGTCCGTTGCAATTCTCAGAGGGTCTCGCGCACTTCAGCCATTTAGTTCAATCGATGTTAAGATACGTGTCGAATATCGAGATTTATGATGTCTTCATCCACAAAATGAGGGAATGTAAAGTGGAATTCAAGGGTTGAGGATGCAAGGTGCAAAGGTGGCAATCCCTAATTTTCGCGATGACAGTGGTGTTTGCCGACTGGGCGAAAATTTCGCAATCATAGCGAAAATTTCGCAATCCTAGCGAAATTGGGAAATTTCGCTAGCTACTGTGCCTAGCGAAATTAACCAATTTCGCTATCTCACATAATTTTCGCTAGGCTAGCAAAATTTCGCTAGCTAGCGAAATTCACTGTTGATAATAATTTCACCTCACATCTCGTAGAATTTCGTTAGGTTAGCGAAATTTCGCAGCTACGAAATTGGCTAGGTTAGCGAAATTTTCGCTAGCTAGCTAAATTTTCGCTATGATAGCGACCCTCCCGTACAGCGAAATTCCCGCCCCAGATTTTGGTATTCTTGATCCCAAACGACCCCTGCTTTTGGTGTATTACCATTTTCACCCTCGTACTCTCATATTTTAGGTATTTTAGTATTTTCACACCGGGTGGTACTATAAACTCCCCACAAACTTGTAACCCTAAGCAACTTTTCATTTTATAACAGCTTCAAGGTTTTCATTTTGTGGTTTCATTTCCTCTCTTCTCTCCTCTTCTTTCATTTTTCTAGTTCAAACACCCTCGAGGATGACAACTCAAGGGGATGTCGCTGTTTCTCATAAATTCTGAAGATTTAGGGCTACAATTTCGGGCTTTGGGGTTAACGTAGGTTGTCCATGCTTTGAATGTTACAGTAATCATTTATGGTTCCCACTTTCCAAACTAGGGTTTAATGCCATTTAATGTCTTTCCTCGTCAATACTTGTCATGTTTTAGGTTCAAGCAGATTCTACGTTGGGATGCACCGACATCCTTTAGATGTCACTACGAGCCACCGAAATGAGGTTAAATGCTAGGGTTTCAAACTGAAACGGGACTTTGAATGTTTAGTACTGGGTCGACTCAAATAGGAGTGGTTTTTGTGGTTAGGCTTTATAGCTAAACAAAGAACCTATTGGCTTCACTATATGTCATTTGGCCCTAATGCGAGGAAAGAACCCGAGACTGCACACCCATGTTGTCAAGCTAGTGACCCAAGCCTTCAAGGTTGCTTACCACACTTTCATTTAAGCCATTGCGCTCAACTGAACAACCAACCTCCCTCGCTTTTAACAAAACCGAAATCCAAACTAAAGCCTCACCCATTTTCAAACACTGGATGCTAATCATTCGTGGGATGAAAACCCATCCCCGTGTTCGACCCCTAGACCGCTATGTCGCTAGTGAGTTTGACTACTTCGGGCAGAGGGAGGAACATAGGAAACAAATTTTGTTGATTCCGCTCACCCTACCGTGGCACGAATCAAAGATCGAGGAGCGTCGAGTCATAGAGAAAGATTTACAGAGTATGCTCCGACATATGCATTCACTCAATTTTTTTTTTTAAACATGGATATTTTTTAAAAACAATTTGAACTCTAAACATCTATTTTGTAAATCATTTTAAAAAGGTTTGAGATGCCTTTATAAGAATCAGACTTTTGTATAAATGTACTGTTACTTCAGCTCTACCCTTTAAAAACGCTTCTGCATATTTGAAAGAGCTTTTATGCCAACTGAAATGTAACGCTTCTGCATGTTTTTGATAAAGTGATATAGTGGTAACAAAGCATCCAGGATCCGATTCAAACCCGCCAATCGGGTCGAATCGAAAAGGGGTGCTACACAAGGGTTCAATTATGATCTTCATTGACTTCACAACTACTCCAAGCAAAACTCAATTAATTCAAAAACTTTAATTAAGAAAATAAACCAATACTAAGATGTAAGTTGAAAAGCATCAAACAAAGTCATTATCCATAAAAGCACCAAAAAATTTAATCTTCAAAGTTATCATGTGCAACATGCGGGTGTGACATGATAAACTAACCAAAAATAAACACCCCCAAACTTTTAGATGAATGTTGTCCTGAATGTCTAGCAATAAGCAAAAGGAAGCAATAAAGTAAAAGGGTAATAGAGAGAGTTGGGAAAACTGAACTCCTCTTTCTAGTCTCGGTAACTTTGAATAGAAACCTTGAAGATTTTCAGACCTTGACATTAGTATGCTACCCCTTGATATAGTCTTTTGCTCTTGCAAACTAGTCATGACAACATGTTGAGCTTCAAACTTACTTTATTCTGAAAATTCTAACAAATGAAGTTAAGACACTGCTAAAATTTTCATCCCTATAGTAAAAAAAAAAGAAAAAAAAAGCAAAAACAAAAACAAAAACAAAAAAAACAAAAAAACAAAAACAAAAAGAAATAAAGTAACTAATAATAGAAAATGCAAAAAAAGAAGTGTGGATAGAATCCTTATTACTTAGTTAAGGTTGCCTCCCAAGAAGCTGCTTTGTTTTTAGAGTTTAGCTAGACTCATTGGAAAAGTACTAGTGCTTCCATTTGACAAATCATCCATCTTGGACAACACTTTCTTTTCATAACCATTCAGCTCAATGATGATTTCTTCCAGATTTTGAAGAGGTAAAAGATGCAGATGCAGATGCAGATCATCCCTTTGACAAATCATCCCTTTAATTGTGGATGGTGGTTCAACCACAATTTCTTCAAAACAATCCCCTTTATGTGATGCAAATGCAAACACATTTCTGCTTAAGGGGGACTGTTCAAACATGTGCCCTTTTGATGGAAGCAAGTTGTAGAATTTTCTACACATGGTTCTTTCTTGCTTTGTCAAAGGTAATGGTTGGTGAAGATTGAACTTTGCTTTCTCCTCACCCTCAAGCAAGGTGAGCCCTCAGGATGTCAATCCATGTCGCTTGGCAAGGAAGTGGTCTTCTTAATATATAAGAATTTTGTAAATCCCCTTCAATGCCCCAAGTCACCAAATCCATGGGGAATGTAAATGTGTCATTATTCACCAAGACGTTTTCAATGGTCATTACTTCACTTTCTTCTTAAAATTTCAGTTTATCTACTAATGATTTTTCATTCTCTAAGTTGTTTAGGAGTGCGTTTTTCTCAATTTCCAGCTGATTTTCACCATCTTCCACAAATTTCAGGATAAGAAATTTTTGCATACTGCTCAAAGAAGTATCCATGAATTCATTGGGATTTGGCAAAGTGTGACTAGGAGAGGTCCTAGAGAATTTTTCCTTGAATGCTTCGACTAAGGTCCTATTCGAGCTTCACGTTTTAATCTGAAGACTATTGACTTGGAAGGCATCTAAACTGGAAATTCCCCGTCATGAAGAGTAATCATCTTCGTGTTCTCATCCATGTAGATAAAAATATGTCTTTAATAGGAGACAACTTCGTCCTCTCGAAATGCGGGTTCGAACTCCCTGATAAGGCAATACTTTTGTTCCACGAGTGAGTCATTGTGAATTCCCGTCCAAATGATAGCTATGAAGTCAAGCTTAGCTTCTATGGAGGAAAGTCTATCATTTCTTGAATATCCCTCCATAAGTACCTACAAATAAGAAGAAAACGAAAGGACATATAGTACAAAAATACTAACAGTAAAAAAAAAAGCTAAGAAACAAATTAAAACCAAAAATAAAAATAAAAATTGCTTAAATTAGCAAATCACTCGTTCTTTAAAATGTCAACTTCCAATGCGAGAAAGTGAACCACGCCAATCCCTGATAATGATGCCAAAAACTTGTAAACCAATTTTCAGACAAGGCTACCAAAGACTAACTAAAGTCCTCGGCAACGACGCCATAAACTTGTTGACCAAAATATGTATTATATATGAAAATATGGCCAAGGGAGTGAACGTGATAGATACTCAAAAACTAATTTGAAACAAAAGTAAGCGTACTCAAAAACTGAAATGAAAAGTATTACCAACACTCATTCCCTTTCCGCAAGTGCACAGGTCATACAACTAATACAGTGGACTTTAAAAGTCCGGATATCGTACCCACAAGGATTGGAGGTTCTCTATAATTGGAATTTGATCACCCCAATTACAAGGGCTCTTCACTATTTAGGCGACCAACAGATGTGGAATAAAAGCATTTAATTGAAATGAAAACTGATTTAAAACTAATCCTAAAATCTACCAAATAAACAACTACTTAATTTAAAAGGTATGAAGAGGTACTAAATGGACGAGGATAATTATTTACAAAACAGTTTGCATTTCCTTGAAACCACAACATTTGTGAGTTGAATGCTAGATTTGTCTAAGAGTAATGTAGTATAGCTTAGATTTCTCCATACACCATTCATTTCACTAATTAGAGATCCATGTTCTTTCGTGAGACATAGATTCTAATCAAGCATCGATTAGTACCTAAATAAGGATATTTTCGAGCCCTCGTTATTGCAAAAGTTTGAAGCACTTTTTGTGTACTAATCAACTTAAATAACCCAATTGATATATTGAGGTCTCGGCTATGCTACTGATCACATTTTGTAGCTATTTTTAGTAGTTTTGCAGGCTAAATACCTCATTATATTCAATCCGATTCAAATACGATGAACCTGAGCTGATTTGAAGATGCATGATCGAATCAGAGGAGATTTGGAGCAAAAATGAAAAAGAGAAAGAAGGTAGTGGAAATTTAGCAAGGTTGCGAAAATTCGCAACCTACAAATTTCGTAGGTTGCGAAATTTCGCAACACTGCTCCCCTACACTCCTGTTGTTGACTGCTTTTTGACCCGCTTTTTGTGGTTTTGTACAAATTTGCCCTTGATGTAATTTTGGTTCCTTTACACATTTTTGTAATTTCCTTGATACTGAGCACCTATATAAGCTCGCCGCTTTTGTGTAACATCAATCAACTTTTCAGTCCATCAATCACTTAATAAAATTGGGTGCCAAGTTTCCTTTATTCCGGCTGCTACTATGATTTTCTCTCCATTTCCTACATTTTCTTGCATTTTCTTGGTAGCCAAACACCCCTTGATGATGACAAATCAAGGGATGTTCGGCTAAAACCCCCTCATCCTTGAAGGGGAAGGCCACTGGGTGCCAGTTTTGAGGTAGGCTAACTGTTCTCTTGCTTTTCATGTAAGCATTTATGGGTATTTATGTTCCTGCTTCTCACCTTAGGTTAAAATCTCCTAGGCATGCCCTCACTAACGTGTATTTGGAAAGATTTTTTGGTTCAATGGATACTTATCACTAGATCTACTGATACCCAATTAGTTGTCTCCTATTAGTTATCATCGTAGGTTAGTGAAGTGTGTTCTACCATCCGGGGAGCACATATACCCTCAGAATGCTGCTGAAAAAGGAAAATTTGTAATAGTTTCTAAAGCTAAATGAAGATCCGGTTCGGGAAATGACTATAGGTCATCCTTCCCAACGCGAGGAAAAAGACCCGAGGACATGTTGGATGCCCTAGAACCCTAACCCAGTGGCCTGAGACTTCAAGGAGTTATCTTCCGAATTTTATTTCGATTTATTTCCAGTTCTCAACCATTCTCACACACTGTTTTTACACAAATCCTAAAATCCAAAGAGTAAACACCATTTTCAATCCACTGTAACTCTTCTCTCACGAAGAAAACCCATCCCTGTGTTCGACCCTAGACCACTATATCGCAGTAGCTTTGCTACGGCAGTAGGAACCCTAGGATACAAATTTTGTTGATTCCGGAACACCTACTTGGCCCAAACGAATCAGTTACTTGTAGAATATAATCCTCTTTCTAAATTCTAGATATTTTTCCTTTTTAGCACTTCACACCTTTTTCTTAGGACTGAAATTTTTTTGCCCCTATAGACAGGATAATGCAAGCCTTCTCCAATGTAATTGGTACCTTGGCCATAAAATCTAATAAAGTTCTCTCTCTCCTTGATTAGATCTATGCTAACACGGGATCGAGGTCATTCTATCAATTTGAGGTGAGACTTCTGAACATTAAATTGATACATCATCAATTAATCCTCACCATGAGTAAATTAAAGGATCTATCAAAGTAATCTTTTAGAGTTCATTAGTTCCATAATATTAGTCTAACATACCCCCAAGTTGCTTCTCTTTACTCTCCGGAATCTCCATCTCTGTGTCACTCAAAGGGCCTCCTAAAAATCAGAGCAAAGATACAACTCTTTTTTAGGTATAAGCTACTAATATTCCGAACAGCTAATTATATGAACAATAGAAATTATATAAATTTAGTTTTCAAACCCACAAAATAACTGAGAATTTGAAAATCTAAATGTTCATCAATAAATCCCCACCCTCAGAGGGTGTTTAATGTTCCATTGCTGGATTTAAATCATCACCAATCATACAACAAGTAAGAAAATGAAGAAAGAAATCAAGAGACAAGGAGTGAGAGAAAAATCCAGATTTTAGTATCAATCTTTGTTTGAACAGTAATGAAATCAGAATTTCTGATGTACAACACTGAAATCTCTTCAATACAAATAAAAATATGCTCTAAAACTACTCTACGATCTACTAAAATCGAATCAGAATAAAACTAAAAAAAGGCAGTTTAGAGAGAAACCCCATGAGAGGTGTTCTCCCACCTCCCGTTGCCTTAAAAAACCTAAAATTATACTATATTATAGTGAAATGGGCTTGAAAACAAATTTCTAGTACAGCGCTGGGGCTTTTTGGTCAGGCCCAGCGTTTTGTTGTTAATCATTAATAAAAATTCGGGGTTTGTCGCGATAGAGTTTTGTTAGTATAACTGCCGCGACAAAATTGATTTGTCGCGACAAAGTTTTTGCTAACTTTAAATGGCGATAAACCCAAATTTTGTCGACAAAACTGATTGCTAACTTTGTGACAAAACCTGGATTTTTGGTCGCGCAAGAAGTTTTGCTGCTTCAACTGGTCGACAAATCTGTTTCAGACTTGATTTCTTCTCCAACTTGTCGACAACATAACTTCTTCGTTTGAACTCGGATTTGATTGTATGAGGTGTCGTTGGAAAGATCTTTGAATGAAGAATACAACCATAGGGGAATTTGATCCTTCTAATGTTCCATATATTACATAAAAATTCATCTTCCCGATGGTTCTATGTGAGACACCCGATTGACTCTTCTTTTTGATATATATATATATATATATATATTGCTCACTTATTTCCAAATTACTTGATTTTCATCATGAATCCTACAAAACCAAGTTTAGAGGAAATTTTATGAGTTTTACATGAATATGGATAAATTCTGAAAATAGCATGTGAAATGAACTCAAAACATAGATGAGTTTTGCACTCATCACTACCGAGTCACTTTAGGTCGGTATATTGACACTAATTATGGTCCACCTCTCTCGTCGGATTCTGGCCCAATGCAAACTCCATCGAGCTCAAGTCGGCACTCCTTTCTCGTAAAATCAACTATTGTCAAGGGCACCTATCCAGTTGGCAATTCTCCGCTACTTCCTCAAGGGCTCACCGACCCTTCTGTGTCGGGCTCTGCATTTAGAAGACTTAACCCGAGGCTATGTCACAAAGCTAACTATGTCCCACTCAAAGATAGCTCGTTTGGGAAAAGTTGATGGGCTGAACATGCACTAGGTCAATCTCGCTATAGGTGTCATGACCTGAGAAATCCTCAATGAATCTCCTATAGTACCCACCAATCCAAGAAACCCGTGATCTCGGCGACCCACTTCGTACCTCTCCCAACTCATCACGCCCCAATTTTCTCAAGGCTCAACTCGACATGCCCGATGTCGACATCACATGTCCCAAAACTCACCTCAAGAAGCTAAAAACTTGCACTCGCTTAAATTTCATGATAGCTTCATAGCTCTCAAAGAATCGTGAAACGATCCTCAAGTGATACTCATGCCCCACTGACCGGAGTAGATCAAAATTTCATCCACGAAGACTACGACAACTAATCTATAGGGTTAAAACACCCACGATGAGTCCATGAACAGAATGGCCATGATTCACTAATCCAAAGGCACCGAGCAACCAGTGCCCATAACGTAACTTAATGTTGTCTAGGATATATGTCTCCCTAACCTCAACTTATGGTAACCGCTATGGGTTGGTCTATCTTGGAGTAGACTCGCGCTCCTTCCTCAACTCCGATAAAACAAATTGTCAACTTCTCTAATGGGTGGTTCGATTCTCGACCGTGAACCCCGCTTCAACGCTCTATAATCAATGCACAGTCGAAGGGTCTTGTCCTTCTTCTTTGAAAATAGAACTGGAGCGCCCCATGGTGATGTTCTCGGTCTAATAAACCTTGGTTCGAACTCCTGTAGTCGACTCCTCGAAGCTCCCGCAACCCAACTCAAGCCATCCAAATGGAGTCATAGAGATAGCGAAGTACTGTAGCGTAATCTCGATACCGAAGGCTAGCAACCCTCTATGAGAACCCGATAGCTCATATCCACAAAAACATCCTCATACCCGTGCACTACTCGAGGTAGATCTAAGTCCTAATCTCACCTGCCCTTTCAGGTAAGTGTTTGTTACCCAACCTAATTAACTGTTCCCCGACACCTGGGACTCATACACCTAGGGCAAAATATCATGCTTGTCCTCAACATAACACTTAGTACCGGGGCCCCGCATGTAGGCGGTAACTCGTATAACCCGAGAAATTCACTTATGGAAAATGGCGAATTTAATTTCGCTTTCAAAATTAATTTCGGTTAAAATCCAAAATTTATCTTCGGGACTTTTGATGATGAAACGGATTTCACCGTTGGAACTTTCTCAAATCTAGCTAGCACGTCGACTTCAATAATCTCGAGACGCCTGGAGTTGCACGCTTTTCTGCGCACGCTATCGCAGTCGTGAAAAGATTTATGACGTAAAGCTCATATAACACGCACCCATGTTCCAGGCGCCGCGAGTAGAGGAATGATGAAAATGAATTCAATCGAGATAGTGCCGAATGTCAAACCTGGAAAAGCATATATTAATCGCATTGAATTGCTGGGGTTGAAAAAGACAAAAGTGAATAGTACTTGTCTTCCAATTGAAATATAAGGCAAAAAACGTGATGAGGAGAATTTGGTAGAGGGCCTGAAATGGCGTTTTTAATGATATATGCCACTTCTCTCGTAATATCGGGCACCACTGCCTAAGTCGCTTCTGAGCAAAGATGAAATGCTTTTACGCGAGACTGCTTACGCTGCTAAAATTCGGATTTATGGAGTTTCAACAAATTGAGAGGGAAGCCTACTTAGGTCTTACTTTGTTTAAGTGCTTTGTTTGATGTCTGAGTTATATAAGGTCTAGGGGTTACTGACGGCTCCAAATCTCGAACCGAGGTGTTGATTTGAACCATGTGGACAAATCCGCGACCATCCACGCTGCCTGGGGGTGCCATGGTGCAAATTTGTGCTATGAATGATGCATCGATGTGTACGAGGCCGAAATGGCCATGGAAATTCGGTCTCACTAAGCGGAACCTATGATCGGTGATTGGCCGAGAATAGTAAATCGAGGGTTTACTATTCAGAATAGTGTTCACAAAATAATTCTTTGTGAAATAACGTGTTTACCTTATAATTCAAATCGAAGTTGCTCGCATTTGATCATTAGCCTACGTGAGCTAATTTTTATGTAATTGATGCAGAAATTATACGACATGTTTGTAGTGGTTTAAATTATGTGTTATCGAATTGTAAATTAATTTAAGATTACGCATTCCATACGCACTCGCACCTCAGACGATAGGAGTGAGTGCATGAGGCATCTTCTGGTGAGAATGGTTCTGAGGGTTGTCTAAAATAATAAATATCGGAGTGGTAGTCCAAACATAATACTCAAATCGTAGAGACTACTGCACTGATATGCACTCCGAGGGTAGTCCACATATAATATCAATCACTGAGTCGGCCCAATTGATATATATATCGAGGGTTGTCCACAAATAAAACTAAGGTTCTCACACGTGGCTAGGCAGTGAGGGAGCTCTGTGGAGGACTCCTGGATATGAGATGATCGGTTAGACATTCAAGTAGGATCATGCATTTGCTTGAATGTGTGTTTATTTGAGTATCAGATATGCACTTAGGAGAGTAGCCCACTAGTGTGATTCCACTATCGAGCATTAGCTCACCCCGTCGAGGGAACATATTTTTCGTGCACAGTGGAGCGTGACGTGAGGAGATGGCTCGCCTTGTGAGGTCAGCTAAGAAAGTTTTATGTGGCTGAAGCCTTCTGATGTATACATATTAAAATTTGATTTTATTATGTGGTGTATAAGAAAACATTTAACTCTTGAAACATGATATATGTCATGTATGATAATGGATATTGCAAGATGGGCCCAAGAGGCCGTTTTTATCCATATTTGTATCAGATGATTGATATTGGGACAAATTTTGTATCCGGGTAGAGCTCCCGTACAAAGTGAGACTCGCCCACCCTCGTGAGAAATGCCCAGTCACCCGACATTCACGAGTGTTTCAGCTGGTCGGGACGGCAGTCAACGGACCCCGAGACGGGGGCGCCATGCCTTAGTATCGTGAGCCTAGGTATACGGCTACCTAGGGCTTGAGGGGATTTGGGCTTAGCCATAGTCTGATGTGTAAGAACATCACTCACTAGGTGTGGTTCGTCGAAGCCTAGGTGGCTGGGAGATTATCGGGAAATCACGGACAAAACTTAGACACCGCATGGCGTGCTCGTGTTTTGTATGATTTGATGAAATGTTAGTGAATGTTTGATGAATGGTATGCTTACCATGTTATGTATTGGAGATTGTTTATGTGCTTAGTGATTAGCACATAGGAAAACAAATGAAGTGTTAGAAAATTTGTTTTTGGGAGTTTACAGTGTGTAAAGTGGAACAAAGAAGAAAATAAGAAATAAATTTTAATAAATTATTTTAGTTGTTGGATAATGAAATCAAATTTTAATAAATTTGAGGTTAAACACTAGGGTTAGTGTTTTATCAGGAGGCTTTGAGGAAATTATGGACCATTTTCCAGAATTAAATGAAAAAAAAATAATAATAATAAAGAAAATAAATTTTATAAATCTATTTGGTTTAGAGGTGAAGAAAATAATTTTCTAAGGTTTTACAAGTTGTAAAATCAATAGTAATGGAGTAAACAAATTTTTATAAATTTATTTGAGTATTATGGAACAAATGAAAAATAAATAAATAAATTTGCAGACCTGGCCACACGCCCACCAGATTGCAGCCATCAGACGCGACCTATCGGGAGCAGGGAGGACTGGTTGTATTGGTGTGGGTCGCTGAGGAAGAAAAGTTGCAATACAAATACACAGGTGTCGAAGGCAAGTTTGCCGGAAGGGAGACGGGTACGTCGCACGATACAACAGCTTGTATCGCGGATCGGGCGGCTTGATGACTCAGGCAGAGCGTAATGCAATACACCGAGTATCAGGACAGCGCTGGAAACAAAGAGGGTAAGCAGAGCCCGGGTCGCGATACACAATTTGCATCGTGACCGTAAAGGAGTCAGTGGACCGTGATCGCTGGATATGCTCGCGACACGGCGCCAAAGCGCCGCCGCATACTGCGTAAGTATGCCGCGCTACCGCGACACGACTACGTCGCCACACCCCGCGACACAACGGGGCCGTGCCACGACACCTGCAGGTCATCGCCACGACACGCCCTTGCGCCGCGACACTGGCATGCCCGTGCGCGCAAATGGCAGGCCGGGCTAGTCACTGGACTGCAGGTGCATACAAGGCACTCATAGTTTTGACGTGATTGCTTTCGAAGTTCACAAAATTTTTCAAAAAAAATAAAAAATTTTAACTGTATGATTTAATATATAAGATATTTATATTGCATTTACTATAAATGCATTGACTGGGTATGTGAAAATTTTTATTTTCTGGGTATGAATAGTATCTCGGGGCTGTGTTTGAGCCTTAGAGATACTGCATTGTATTTAACTGCCATTTAAATTGTGAGATGGCTAGTCGAGGACGAGGACGAGGGCGCCCACGCAGGCACCGTCGCACCACCGACATTCGACCAAATCACTATTTGGATCGCCAGCCTTTGCCGAGGCCAGAGGTGGGCTGCGCCGTCGCTATCGCACGTGCCAGCATACAGTAGTCGTGAGGTTCTAGTAACCCCAGAGGTTTAGAGTGCATCATCCTCCAACATTCACAAGGGGAGGAGACCCGATGGTGGCGCACTACTGGTTTACGTGCAGACGAGAACGCACGAGGCTATCGATCACCCAATACGACCAGGATTAGGTTAGCTGCATTCCAGCTGGAGGGCGAGGCCCAAGTGTGGTGGAGATGGCGCAGGACCTCAGAGACTCTGGGGAGGGCTATGACATGGGCAGTTTCAGAGTCGCTCATGGTGGCACTTCCGTGGGCTAATACGAGGCATGTGAAGGCTCAAGAGTTCCTAGAGCTGAAGCAGGGGGCGATGACAATGTTGGATTATGTGGCTAAGTTCATAGAGCTAGCCCGATTATTGATGATTACGTACATACACGCTGCCAAGGTTGCAGATTCGAGAATGGGTCAAGTCATTCATTCGCCAGATCAGCTCGCCACGTGATACGGACTCCATGGTCGGGATAGCCCGACCATAAAGAGAGACAGAGGATGCTCTGAAAGCACTCGGGATGAGTGCGAAGCAAGAGTAAGGATAGTGAGTCTTCTTCCAGTTCAGGAAAGAGGCAGAGAGCTTCTAGTTCACGAGGATTCCAAAGTCACGCTATCCGCCAGTGGACATATGAGCTACCACGCAAGGTATGGTATGCTACCATTGTCAACTGTACCGACACATGGAGGAGGATCGCTCTAAGAGACAGGATCCTGTGGTTTCGTGGATAGCAATGACCTGGGCCACGCGTATCAGAGAGGATACAAGACGCTCCTCCACGAAAGATGGTACGTGCCAGGAGCTGGGCTTCCCGCCTGTGGAGCCGCACCCGGCACCTCCTACTCACGTGCAGCCAGGGTCGAGTACGGCAGAGGCAGAGACGTGAGGCCCGCAGCAGTGGACAACAGGGGTTCAGGGGCGTGTCTATGCCATCACACCGCAAAGGTCGCTAGATCACCCGCATACAAGGTACGCTTTTGCTATCCGGTGGGAGCGTTATTTGATTCTAGTGAGCCATCATTCATCTCTACATCGCCAGATCGAGTCGGGCTTAGGGAGGTTGAGACCTTAGAGGAGCCTTTTAGATGTGGGTTCCCAGTGATTGGTGGCGAGAATGGGAATGATATAAATGAGGTTATGAAATGAGATCTCGGTGACTCTACTCACAAGGGACCCGAGGATCACGGATATGTCGTGAGTTCATGTCAACCTCGATGGATCGGCCGACAAATTTTTACATGGTCAGCACGATTGTGCGTAGGAGGGTTACGCACACGCCGATGAGCGAAAAGTCATCTATTTTAATCCATTTTTCCTCGTTTGATTTTCATCCGAAAGAATAATACCACATGCGTAAATACGAAGAAACTCACCAATTTGTTATTAGTGGCGTGAAAGAAAGAAGAAAAAGCGAGAAAATGCAGCAACTGTGAGTAAAATGCGTAAAATGGCGGTGGCGGTAATGAAAGCAACCGGGTTAACTAATGCTGCGCTGGGCTTGCACAGCCTAAATACGATGTCGCGACATCGTGAAAATCAAGGAAATTCATGCGTCGCGATTGTATCATGTTAGCCACGAGGACTAACCAGAGACTTAAGGAATGATGTCGCGACAACATCGCGATGTCGCAACAAAGGTTGATGCCGCGACGCGGGCGAGGCCTGATAAGAGCAGTTACCAAGATACGACAGTTTGAAAGATGAAATCATATGCGGATTTTAAGCTGTTGTCGCGATAGAGGACTGATGTCGCGACACCAAAAGCAACCAGTTGAAGCCTCCAGAGACATAAGCTGATGTCGCGACAAGAGATTAATGTCGCGACATAAGACGTGCCTACCAAGGTCACGCCTAAGTCGATGTCATGACATCGGAACCATCGCTGAAAGTCGCAAAGACATGAGTCGATGTCGCGATAAGAGATTCGATGCGTCATGACATCAGAACCATCACTGAAAGCCGTAAAGACATGAGTCGATGTCGCGACAAGAGACGACGCTCGCAATATCGTGAACCATCGCCGAAAGTCGCGAAGACATGAGCCGATGTCGCGTGACAAGGGATTGATGTCGCACATCGTGACCGACTAGCTTGAAACCTCCCGTAGACATAAGACGTGCTCTCGCTGAAGGTTGCAGCTCCTTGCTGATGTCGCGAGCAAGAGATTGATGTCGACATCAGTAGAACCATCACTTCTGAAAGCCGCAAAGACACGGGTACCGATGTCGCGACAAGATTGGGTGCTCGTACATCGGGAACGATCAGCTGAAACTGCGGTAGGCATAAAGTGATGTTGGCGACAAGGATTGATGTCGACATAAGAAGACACCAGCTCAAAGCCGCAGAGACAGATGATGTCAAAGCGACATTGATTCCTTGTCGCGATACAAGATGCCTCGGAAAACAGCGGAAATGTCACACTTATTGATAAATGCTGCCAGAACAAGTGCCAAACTAACTAATGCTGCAATAAGGATTTGAGGCTCAACCTAAGAATATTAGCTACCCACTTGGAAATCCACAAAGAATGCATCGGGAATTCAGGCCCAACCGAGAAACCCTATAAATAAGCAGCCTACCCAGAGAAAAAGCGAAGGCGCAGCGGCGTAACGAAGTGATCCGCAGCCGAAGGCTTCATTTTATTTTTTTCTTTTCTTTTCTTTCTTTATTTCTTTTTCTCGCTTTCCGTCATAGACAGATTATTTTATTTTCATCTTTTCATTATTTCGTTTTTTATTTTCTCGATCCGGATGTTATCGTTGAGCAAGGTTTAACAGTAATTCCATTCTTTTCAAATTACTACCTGAATGTTTGAAGTTCACAAATTCCCTGAATTCGACTTTTCTGGGGCCAAATTGTAGTTGTTCTTATGATCTAGAGGAATGTCAGACAGGTAATCTCAAGAATCGAGAAACCCAAATTCTTCCAATATGAATGCTATAGTCACTTATCTTCCCAGAGCTGCTTCCAAATAAATTGTGAATTTCACTTTATGAATTACTCGGTTATGGTTTAATGTTTTTGATCCTCGAATATCGGGCCAGCACTGCTTTAAGATTTGCTCTATCAAGCCTGATTCAAGTGAGGTCCTTCCTGAAAGTGACAGAGAAGACATTCCTCGAGAGTTATGAACATTTCCTCAAGGTATATCAACCTCGCTATTAGAGATCTGTTGAGCTTTGTAAGTTTACTTAGATAAATCTTCTTCTCACTTGAAATGCTAAAGAGTTGAATTTGTGTTATCAATTTTAAACAAGGTGAGAGTTCACCTCACCAATAGCGGTTTCTCAATCCCTTGTTACCGAGATCTAATCAAGGAGGGGTGATCTATTCTAATTTAGAGGAAAGAGTAACCGTGAAGTTGTATATCCTTGTCGATCGATAACTCCTGGAGCTAAGGTTTACAAATTCATAAAATGGGTATGAAGACGCAAAGAAAACAATTCCAGATTAAGGAAATCCCTATTAAAGTAGTCATCCACTCCCCGCCTTCTAAAGAATCAGCAATTAGATAATGAACTCGTGGAGTGGAGAGATCAAGCCGCATCGCTAAACGCCTGGGATGTATTTTTAAAACCCGAAATACAATTTTATCGTTGTTAACTACAGACTGATACTACAATACAAGAAAGTTTTTAATGTGTCCTCTAAAAGATAACTATTCGTCCATTTATTTTCTTAACTATTCATTATTCATTATTCTCTTTTTTACATCCTGTTCTTCTATTTGATTGTTCATTCTTTCCTTTATACTGTATATTTTACAAATTTCTTCTTGTCGGATCACAATGTCATGTTATACCAAATAGTATGAGCTCGAGTAGTCGTGGTAGTTGGATCTAGAATTCTCGGCATCTCATGGATCGATATCCGACTTATATCCATTTTATTACTGGTCGACTGCACTCAAGTAGGATATTAAAGCCAAAACCAAAATTGAAAAATGATTTACTCTAGAGATTTTCGCTCATATAGTAGAAAGTCAACAAGTGGCGGCGCCGTCGTGGATTAGTTAATAGTCCTTTGGTACAAGTGTCATAAGTAACTCAGATACATGATCAAGGCAATACACTTGTAAGATGGTACTGCGGTGGTATTTCAAGGGATAAGTACGATATTCGCCTGCATAGTACATGAGTCCAGTGTCGTGGACACTAGCGGTTGGCTAGCGAAAGGCCTACCTAGAGGACGAGGAGAGAGCCCCGCACTTAGATCTACCTCGAGTAGTGTGCGAGCATGTGGATGTTTTTCCAAATGAGCTACCCGATCATTCCGGCCAGCGTCAGAGACTTCAGACGTAGCGCCACACCCCGGTACTTCACCCATCTCTATGACTTCTCGCACAGATGGCAATTCGTGAGTCGTAGGAACTCGCCGTGAGTCCGTGCCACAGCGGTGGAGTTATCGGAAAAGGTTCATTAGATCGAGCACTTCACCATGGGGCGCTTCGCTCTATTTATACAGTTAAGGATAAAACCTTGATCGCTGCATTGATTACCGACCAGCTTGAATAAGGTTACGATCAAGAATCTGATCTACTGCCGTGGTATCACGATTTGTTTGATTAGCTGAGAGGAGCGGTGCCTACTCCAAGATAGACCTTCTCGCACCGGTTACCACCGAGGGTTAGGAGGCAGATATCCCCCGAGACAAATACAGACGCCAAGCATGGCACTTGAAGCTTACGCGATGCCCTCAGATCGGGACACGCGCTAAGTGACCATGGATCTCATGCATAGGATATTCCAACCTTATTTAGATCGGGCTGGTCGTAGTCTTCATGGATGGCATTCGATCTACTCCCACAGTGGGAGCATGAGTATCACTGAGATCGCTTTGCGTTGCTGAGAGACCATTACCAGACGCTAAGTTCGCAAGTGCGAGTTCGCCATCGAGCGAGATTCGGGACACGCGTGGTGTCGCATCAAGAGCGTCAATAATTCCGTAAAAGGTCGAGGCAATGATGGTTGGGAGAGGTCAAGCCGGGCCTTCTCGAGATACGTAGTTTTCGGATCGGGCCGGGTATTCAGAGATTCATCGAGGATTTCCTCCGTAGATAGCAAGACTCCATGACTATAGGGTCGCACCATCTGGAAGAGGTCAAGCCTTTGAGTGGATGACGATGCGAAGGAGGCATTCCAGGAGTTGAAGAGGAGACTTATTTCAGCTCCCATCTTGATAGTCCCTGATAGGGACAAAGGTACACAACAGATCGTGATGCCTCGAGGGCCGATCGGGATGTGTTTTGATGCATCCGAGAGGGTAGTAGCTTATGGTTCTCGCTACCAAGAACTCCTCACGATGCACTACCCCCACACATGACATGGAGTCGCGGCCGTAGTCTCGCGCTCAAGATTTGGTGCCACTACTTATACGGCGAGGAGTTCGAGGTGTACTCAGACCATAAAAGTTTGAAGTATATTTTCACGCAACGAGACCTCAACATGAGGCAACGCATATGGATGGAGTTCCTAGAGGATTATGACTTCACTTTGCATTACCATCCCGGTAAGGCAAATGTGGTGGCTGATGCACTCGCCTGAAGCTCACAGGAGCGTTGGCTGGGGCATACTGAGTGGCGATGCTCGAGACTCCGGACAAGCCACACAAGACAGTAAAGGCACTTTCAAGGTACCTGGGAGCTAGCTGGCTACACCGTCTTTGTTAAGCAGAGTGATTGAGTCCCAATGGCAGACTGTAGATAGTGTCCATCGTGGACCCAAGCTACCGTACAGGTGACGAGGGCTAGACCATCCACACGAATGGTAGTCTTCGGTATAGAGGACGGGTAGTGGTGCCCCATTCGACCAATTTGAGAGAGGGTATTTGGGGAGTTTCATCGCTTTTCATTTGCCGTATCCATGGTACCAAGATACCAGATCTTCGCCGTAAGTACTTCCACCGAGCGGGATGAAGACACGCAGGGGACTTTGTTCGACGGCGTCTCACGGTTAAACAGAAAGTTAAGGTCAACACCGGCAGCGGCTAATGCCCATTGGGAGGTAGCCGAGCGGAAAGCCGGGAGCACGTCACATGGACTTTAGGACCCACTTGCCACGAACGCAGTTAGTAAGACGCCAGATGGGTGATAGTGGACTCCGGCCACGGTCGGCATATTTTCTAGCCGTGCGATGACCTTTTCCTCGAGAGATCTCCTGCCACGGCTATACATCTCGAGATACCCGCTACATATACCAGCATCCATAGTGTCCCGATCGACCCAAGGTCTACGCCGCACTCGAAGAGTTTCTAAAAGGCTATGGGCACACCTACCGACTATGAGTATTAACGCGCTCCACCCCTCGATGCATGGTCGGGCCCGAGAGGACTATACAGCACAGAGGACATGCTACGAGCGTGCGCCCCTGGATCAAGGTGAGGGCGCTTGGGAGATACTGCTCCCAGGTGGAATTCGCCTACAACAACAAATATCGGGGCAGTATGGGCTGCATGGCACCATACGAGGCATTATATGGAAGACCATGTAGGTCACCTATGTCGATCGAGGTGGGAGAGAGCCTATCACCGGTCTTGATCTCGATGAGAGACACCTCCGAGAAGGTGAGCTTGATACTTTATTAAATGCCTTCTCACTACCGTAGCCGATGCAAGAGCTGCATGTACGACGTCGACCCCTAGAGTTCGAGAGGCCGATCATGTCTTCGAAGGTGATGCCTAAGAGGAGTTATCAACCAAGAAGCGGAAGATATCACGAGGTTTACTGACCTTCGAGATACTGGAGGATAGCACCAGAGCGCACTCGCTGGCTTTACCGCTTCAAAGATGTCGTGTCCACGAGGTGTTTCACGCCCATGTCAAGTATGCTCCGCATCCACTTCATGTGGTGGATCGGGGATGATAGAGGTTGACACCGGCGGAACCTCGAGGAGGACCAATGTGCATTTTGATAGTCAGCGACGTTTTATGCACGCAAGACCGCGAGGGTGCCATGGCACTATGGGAGTGGAGGAGTCAACGGAGCGATGAAAACAATGCGGGCCCCTATCCCTTCTGCTTAGGGGATGAAGGTACGTGGTTTAGTCGCTTAAGATTTAAAATGACTGCTTACATGCATGGTAGAGTGCACGTTGCATATGCATGTGAGTGATGTGGGATTGTTCTGCACTCGAGGAGGACCAAAGGCGCATTTTGGATAGCCGTGATCGTGCTCTTGTGGCGACGCAAGACCGTGAGGCCAGTGAGAGTGTGCTATGCGGCGCACTCATGGAGTGGAGGAGCCAACGTGGGAGCGAGAACACACGCATGCGGACCACCTATCCCTTCTTGTTTAGGGATGAAGATGCGTGATTTAGTCGTTTAAGATTTAAATGACTGTTTACATGCATGGTAGAGTGCACGTTGCATATGCATGTGAGTGATGTGATTGTTCAGAATTTTAGGACGAAATTCATTTTAAGGAGGGGAGAATGTAAGACCCGAGAAATTCCAATTTATGGAAAAAGGGCATAATCGTAATTTCGGTTACAAAATTGTAATTTCGGTTAAAAATCCGAAATTTATTCTCTGGATCTCAGATGACGAAATGGATTTCACTGGCTGAATCGTCTCAAATCTAGCTAGCACATCGACTTCGTCAAATTCGAGATACTGAGTCGCATCGCTGAGGCATCGCGCCTCTGGTCAGAAAACGATTTTCGATGCGACGAAAGTCACATATAACACGTAATCATGTGCCATAAGTGGCATGAGTAGAGAAATGATGAAAATGGACGACCGAGATAGTGCCGAATGTCAAAACTGGGAAAAGAATGATATAAATGTCATTTTTGGAATTGTTTAAGTTAGAAAAAGACAAAAGTGAATAGTACTTGTCTTCTCCAATTGAAATACAAGGCAAAAAACGTGAAAAGGAGGATAGGACTTGCAGAGGGTTTGAAATAATGTTTTTAGAGTGAGAGAGTGTCACTTCTCTCTAGAATATCGGGCAATCCGACCGTCTGTAAGCCGCTTCGGAAGAAGGAAAAGTCGCTATACGAGACCTACGTGGCACCTGGATTTGAGGAGTTTTTCAACAAACTCGGTATAAGTAGGGTTTCTCCCTACTGGTCACCTTTCGCTTAAGTTGTTTGTTGACGTCAGTCGTATGGTTTCTAGTACCGCCATCGGTCTCCAAATCTTTAAACCCAAAGTCTTGATTCCTTTCAACTCGCATTGTACCTGACCGCCACCTTAACGTCAAAGTCATGTACTTGTGCTATGAATGATGCATTATCGCGTATGAGCCTAAATGGCTTGAAATTCTGGTTCACTAAGCTCGAACCCATGATCGCGTGATCGGGTCGTGAATAGTAATCGAGGGTTTCAGTACTATTCCTCGAGAATGCTAAGTTCACAAAATAATTTTTGTGAAATAACGTGTTTGATTACAATTCAAACTGAGTTGCTCGTGGTTTCACTCATTATCCCACGTGAGCCAATTTTTATGTAATCGATGTGAAATTACATGACATGCTCAGGTGATTTAAATTACGGTTATTGAATTGTAAATGGAATTGGGCATCATGCATTCCATATGCACCGGGGCACCCTAGAGGGTAGGTGTGAGTGCATGAGGTAAATTCTTGGAGTGAATGGGTTCTGAGGGTTGTCTAAAAATAATACAAATATCTGAGGGTAGCGTCCAAACATAATATCAATCGTCGGAGACTCACCTAATCGGGAGCATACATTACACCGAAGGGCAGTCCACACATAATATCAATCGTGCCTGAGTCTACTTCAATTGATATATATATATATATATATATATATATATATGGGTATATATATATATATCTGAGGGTTGTCCACAAATAAAAACTAAGGTTCCTTACACATGGCTTAGGCAGTGTGAGGGAGTCAGAGGACTTATTGGCGAGATGATCGCTAGACATCTGGGCAAAGGATCATGCATTTGCTTGAATGTGTGTTTATTTCTGGGAGCATCGTATATGCCCTTAGGTGGAGAGTAGCCCACTTAGGGGGTGATTCCACTACCGAGCATTACCACCTGCCGAGGGAACATATTTTCGTGCATGTGGGAGCGCACGTAGGAGACTCCGGCCGGGTCCTAAAGGTCAGCTTTAGAAGAAAGCCTGAAAGTGTGGCTTTGAGGATTCTCCTCGATGTATACATATATTAAAATTTATGATTTTATTATGTGTTATAAGAGTAAACATTTAACTCTTTGAAACATGATATATGTCATGTATGATAATGGATATTGTAGTATGGGCCCAAGAGGCCGCTTATCCATATTTGTATCGCGTGATTGATATTGGGACATAAGCTTGAACTGCAGAGCTCCCCGCATGCTGAGACTCCTCGCCTCGATTTTCTGAGAAATGTCGTGGGTCACCCGACATTCACAAGTGTTTCCACGGTCGACGCAGTTAACTGACCGTGGATTCAGCGCCACAAGAATCCTCCCCACGCCACAATCGATGACTCACCCCCGGTATGTTGTTAGCCAATCCATCCCAAGGATGACGTCGAACTCTGACATGTCCATGATCCTCAGGTCCACTGTGAGTAGAATCCCCGAGATCTCTAACTCGCAACCATGACATATCATCCCTATCCTCGCCCTAATCCTTAGGGAGAACTCACATACAAAGGCTCCTCTAAGGTCTCAACCTCTAAGCCCAACTCTATCACAACTGATGCAGAGAATGAATGAATGCGATGCACCGTAATCTCAAATAAAACTCGCCCATAAAAGGCGAGATAGCAAGAACGCACCTGTATAATCAATGATCCACACTTAACCGGCAGCGATGGCGTGTACACGCCCGAACCCCCAACGCTCGCCAGGCTCCGCCCGACTTCTACCATATTTCGCCTCTCCGTCTACCTCGTAATCTAAGTTGCCCGTGTAGCTCTCGCTAACCGATATTGGCTCCTTCCGCTCAGATTAAAAGGAGGAATATACCGTATCCCCTCTCCTCGCCCCATCACGACCGGACCCGAAGCAACAGTCCCGAAACCCCGGGATCCCCGTCTCCTGGTAATCCCTCCCCGCGATATGTCTAGGCTAACGGCAATGGTAGCACACCACTCCACCCAAATTTCGACTAGCAACCTGATTCACAGTTCCCTCGGTCTTGATGGTCAGCGTACTGAACCCACGTGAACTAGAAGCCTTTGGCTTCTTTCCCGAACTGGAAGAAGACTGACTCTCCTTCCTCTTGCTACTAACACCCGCATCCCGAGTGCTCCGAGCATCCTCGATCTCTCTCTCTCTATGGCCAGGGCTATCCTAACCATGGAGTCCATGTCTTGTAGGCGGAGTCCTACAATCGTGCCCCGAATGGACAACTTTAGCCCATTCTCGAATCTCCTGACCTTGGCCATGTTCGTGGCCACGTAGTCATTAGCAAAACGGGCTAGCTTCGTGAATCTAGCCACATAATCCATCATAGTCATCGTCCCTCAGCTCTAGGAACTCCTAAGCCTTCGCATGACGAGCGGTTGATGAGTCGAAAAACTCATTTGATTTTTAATCCATTTTTCTGAGCATATTACAAGATAAATGTTGATTTGTATGTAGAAATGTGGATATTTTACTTAAATTTAATTTTGTAGAAAAATACGCCAGGTTTAAAATCCCAAAGAAAAACCAAAAGAGATCAGCCTATAAGGTAAATGAAGTCAGAATCGAAGCTCCGAGTTCGCAACAAGAAGTTGTTTGTTCAGTTAATTCCAGGTTACGACATCGCAGCGACCAAATTTCTCGAGGGAAGAATAAGGTTTATTCAAACGGTCGTGGATTTGCTAGGCTTAAGATCAATTACCAAAGCAACAAGTGAAAGAGGTTACGCATAAAGGAAATGTGGTCGAGACTAAAGGAAATATTCAGTGAATTTTCGGGCCGCTACACCATCACTGGCTGTCGTGACGCCAATTGAATATAACTGAGGTCGCGACGTCAATCTGAGGTTGCGACGTGGATCCGTCAATAAAGCCACAAGGGAAGTCTCAATAGGAAGATTGAAGTTACAACCAAATTAAGAGTTGAAGAACAAAAGGGAGGTCGCAACCTGCCGGCCAAACGGGGTCCTGCTAAGAAACTAAGTTGCGAACATTTATTAATCAAAGACTACGAACGCATGTCGCTGACCACTCACTAGTCGCGCGCACCAAGAAGAATCTGAAAGGTAAGAAATCCAAGTCGCAACTACTGGCAATCGGGATTTACATGCAACCAGAAAAAGAGCAACATGAGGTCGCGACATCACCTTGAGGTTGAGAGCTGGAATAGAGGTTGGAAGGAGGAAACTGGTTGCAATAAAGAATTGAGCTGGCGAACAGAAGAAGGGAAATGAACATCAAAAGAGGCCACGACATCACTTCAGGTCGCGAATCCCAAATTCAAAACCCGTGAAGGCATGACTACAAACGAGGTCGCTAATTAAAAGAAAGTCACGACCTGAAGTAATATAGTAGGAACATAAATGTGGTTGTGACTTAAAATCGAAGTCGTGACGTGCAGCGCAACAAGGAAAAGAGTCCTAACTCAGAATTGAGTTCGTGACTCAGAACGCAAAAGATAATAAAGACAACGAAGTCGCGACGTGAAATCGTGGTCGCGACATCAACTCTTGAGAAACACTGAGCCAACAAGGTCGCGACCATAAACGATGTCGCGACTACTAATCCAATGTAGCTGCAAGAACCCTGGTCGCAACAAAAGTAACAAGGTCACGACTAAACAAGAGTAATTAAGGAAAATCCAGGTCGCGACACTAGCTTGAGGTAAATACCCAGACAGCAAGAACCTGGCTTTCTTTTACGAATTCCACTCTGAGCTTTTCGGGGGATTCGCCCCAATTTTTAACAAGATAAATAGGACAAAGGTTAGAATAGTAAAGTAGCTCCTCGTCTTCACTACCGTAAAAGGAACAAGAGAACTCAAAGGTATAGTTTAGAGTAGAATTTTCTTTATTTTTCATTTTTTTAACCCTTTTCTGGATCTACTTCTGCTAACTATGCAGAAAACGATTAGAGCTGAAAGTTTATTTATGTTATTTTCTTCTTAAAATTGCTGCCTAAAATTCTGGGAAGTGAAATCTAAACCAATTTCTAGAGTTCATTTTTTCGCCATTGCGATTATGTTGGTCAGACGTGATCTGCTCCATTTCTTTAATCAGAACGCGAATAATGGAATACAGCAAATGATTTGAATTATAGTTATTTATAGTCTTTTCTGCAAAAATTTGGAGAACGTTATTTGGGTAGTGATTTACTTGCATGGTGTTGTTTTTTTTGAATCGACAAGTTCCCAATGGTAGTACCGAATACCATTTTGAGGGAATGTATCATGCTCTGATTTCCAGGATGCCCTCTGCGTGACACAAAGATGGAGATTCCCCGAGAGCCAGAGCATCTTTCTGGTATGTTAGACTACCATCGATGAACTCACGAGCTCAAAGTTAATTTTTTGATAAACCCATTCGCTCATAATTGAAGTCGAGGGAGTATTTAACAATATAAATAATCGAGAGTTCACCTTTAATCTAAAGCGGAGCTCCTAACCCCGTGTTAGCTTAGATCTAATCAAGGGAAAGGACAAACCAATAGATCTGAAGGATGAGCCACCAGTTAAGTTATAGAACTTTTGCTAAGATCCTGAGAAGGAAAGCAAAAGATCTGTAGTCATCAAGAAATGGATGTGAAGTATTGAGAGTGGTGTGCCTGGGAAATCTTGCAAGAAAAGCAGAAATATAAGTAACCGGGTAGAACTTGATTTCAAGAGAAACAACAGTTTCTAACCAAAGCGTTGAATGAAACTAACCCGCAACATTTAGGCAATTCGACAAATAAGATCCATCAATACAATAGAGCAATGTACTTTCATGCAGGAATTGACTGTTTCATTGTAATTCACTGATAGTTTTCGTTTCTAACAGGGAACATATTAGATCCAGTATTTAGTTCTTAATTTTTTTTAGTTTATTTCATATTATGTCAATTTCTAGTTTTAGTTAACAGTCTAGGATTTATTATCTTGTAGATAGACTTTCATTATCAAATTCTTTTAGTCCAAATAGCATAAAAACTTTAGTAGTCAGGGGTACTTGATCTCTAAGTCATGTCAATCTCTCGCGGAATGATACCCCGACTTTTACATTCGTGATTTTACTACTTGTATGATCTCAGAATTTTAGTAAAGAATACAGACTAAACCCAATTTTAATCCTAAATATCAAGACAACATTTATTTAATTAAGCAAATTTATCCAAAGTGACATGGGTGCAAGAGAGAAGTATAGTCCCAAAGAAATCTATAATAGCTCTGAGGTAATGAACCAAGGCAGAAAAAGGTGTACTGATCTGAACCGGAACATTTGGCCCATGAACAGGCCCGAACTCCCTTACTGCTCGCCCCAGATCTCTAGAGAGGTCTCGCCCGCCCACCCATACTTAGGCTGCCTTCACCCTATATATTTAACCCAAATCAGTCTAATCCCTCGGGTCGTGTCGAGGTAACTCCATAGCCTCCAACACCTTCTCTCGACTTCGCATAGAACCAATGGTCTACCACCATCGGATCTTCTCCCCCTTGTGTGCTCTGAGGATTATGTGCTCCTAAACTGGAGGTTAATTCCACCTCCCTAGCTACTCAATTACATTAGCTCCCAATTTAAGAAGAACCTAACTCTGATGTTCTCGCCACAGTGCCATTAATGTTGGCTATCAAATACTAGTGGTGCCCGACTAGTACCCCCATGGATGCCCTCTCACGCCCTTGCCCCGACCAACCATCTACACGCTGGAAATTACAAAGCTTAATATTTTTATGCAAGATCTCTAAGGCTTAATCACAAAACTCCCTTAGACACTCTACTCATATACGTAAAAATATTTCATACACAATGTCCATGCATTCATAGGTAATGCAAGACAATTATTTCATATGTTAAATCATATGCAACAAAACAAAAACAATTTTTTTTTTCCAAAAAATTTTATTTTATTTTAGTTTATTTTATTATTTTTTTTATTTTTTATTTTTTAAAAATTCAGAACAATTATCCAAATGTGCTGACTCCGAAATGTAATCGTAGTCAAAATCGAATGCAAACAAATAAAGGCACACACCCTCGACCTTAGCCCTCGCTGCGGCACATCGCTACGCGGTCAGAAGGCCTAGCCCGGCCGTGCCGTGGGCTCCTCTCGGCCAGAAACAGCAGTGTCAGACGCGACACACCCAAAGACCAAGACATGCGCTACACACAGAAAATAAGACACAAGGCTGTCGCAAATTTCTATGTCGTAGATCACGCCGGGCGCGACTATGGACGTGGCGTCGCAGCCGTATCGCAGCCATATTGCGACGCAGCTCGGCCTCAGGCCCACGACATACAAAGCCTGTATCGTGACACGCCCGTTAGGCCAAGGCCATACTACGCCACACGCGCGCCCCGGCAGCGCCTGGCCGTGAGACGTGGCCTATCGCGGGCCCCCCGACATCTGGCGCGGTCGAGCTCGGGCCCCAGCCGTATCGCGGGCCTTTCCCCGCTGCCTTAAGATCGGTGCCGTGGTCACGATACAATTCCATCAGAGTCGTGATTCTGACGGGGGCGTAGCCCATCCAGCTCGCTCTGAGCATTTTTTTTTTTTTTTTTTCACATCATTTTTTTCCTCATTCATGCTACTGAAAATCATTAAAAAAAAAAAAAAAATATATATATATATATATATATATATATATATATATATATATATATATATATATATATATATATATATATATATATATATATATATATATATATATATATATATATATATATATGTAATTTTTTTCTATTTTCTAGTATACCAAATAAATTTATAAAAAATTTGGTTTTATTTTATTTGTTTCCGCTTTTACACATCAGAAAACGTTAGAAAATTTAATTCACATCAAATTTTTTTCATCTCCGCAGCCTTCTGCTATCACTCCTAAATGCGCAAATAACACTACAATTCATACACTCAAAATTTTCAAGAGTTTAATTACAAACTCTTTTCTTGTGTAAAACTGGACCTTCTCTCGTAATTTCACACAACCACAATCTGTTCATGTTCAAAATTGAAGCTACTGTCCATAATTTTTTTTTTTCGTTTAACTCTGGACTATTTGCCCAAAATTCCTCAAACAATTTGTTCTCACACTAAACCCTAGTGTTCAACATTTTTTTTTCCTATGCGCTATTCACCAAGCACACAAATCACACAATTTATAACACACAATCACACATCACACAACACCACCTGAGTACAAGGAATGTGTGATCTAACCTGCGCCTATATTGTCCTAGGTAATCATATACCTAACTTATCGATAATGTTATACTTAGTATCCTCCGGCTAATAAGCTCTAGGTATTTATAAACCTAGACTCATACTAAGTCAGTGACGCCCATTCTCGGTGTCCGACAACTCGCCAACCCGCAATACTCGTGGAATGCCTGCAACCCGACACCACTCACGAAATCGCGTAGTCTCCTTTCAGACGAGTTCTCCCCACAGACAAACCTGTCCCAACAAGTTTACAATGACCACAAAGGGTCCATATGCGAGTAAAATAATGGCCACTTGGGCCCCTGCATCAATACTCACAAAATATATCCCAACCAAATATATTACATGGTTCAAGAGTTTTTATGACATTTTAATTAAATGATATATTAAAACTTACACCACTATTATTACTATACAAAATAAAAAATGCCAAAGCCACAACCCGATTTCTTTCTTCTAACGCGGCCTCCTAGTGGTTTTCTGGCCCCTCCCGCGTACACTCCCTGTACCTGAAATAGTGATCCCTCGACAGGGTGAGCAAAGCCTAGTAGTGATAATTTCCTACATGGGTTACTCCCCACCTAAGTGCACATGTCATGGCAAACAATCACACTCAAGTAAATACATGATCCTACTTGAATGTATACATGCCCAATCCCATGTCTCGAGTCCTCATCGACCGCCACACATGCCTAAGCCAAACGCGAAGGGCACTCACGCTTTCAAAACAAAAGCTTTTGTTCTGAAAACCTTACTATCGAGATTCCCGCAAACATATCGACTACCCTCCGGTCACACCGCCTGGATACCTTCCAAAAACAATTCATGGGCCCCTCCGACATGAATTGTTGTACAATCTCCCAACAAAATTCTCCAAAAAATCTTCCGTCGAAATTCCTTTCATAAACATTTTCGTTTTTATTTTCTTACATGTCATGCACTCACTCCTAATATTCTAGGGTGCCCCAGTGCATATGGAATGCAATATGCCAATCCCAACAACTCATGTCAATATATAAACATGTATTTATTAACATAATTATCTTACACAATTCATGTTATTAAATTCACACATCATTAACACCAAAAATTACCACATGAAGCAATTAACGTCACAAGAATTCATTCTCAATCACTCAACAACACAAAAATTAACACCAAAATCACGAACAGTGGAAATCTCGTTGGCATTGCTCACGGCCACACAAGTAGAAATTTTTCTCCTGGGCTCAAATGTGTTTTGAACTCTAAATTTACGCTAAATCAAGCCTTAGAATATTCCTAACCATCGATGGCTCTTAGCAAAAAAATAAACACAAGTAGGAAAAGATCCCTACCCTCTTGTTGCCTGTGACTCCACAAAATCTATTGGCCCACGCTGCAGCCCTCGCCGCATAACTTTTACTTCTGGGCCTGAGTCAACCGACGGTCCGAATGGCACCTGAGAGAAGGCACTCTATCTCTCTCTAAAAATCTGGATCCAGCATACTACATGTTTCTCTTTTGTTTTGAGAAGAAAACTATTCCTCTATTTTTGCCTTACACTCATTTAATCCTTCCAATAAATTTCCATCTCACCCTTTCGCTCGACTGGCTGGCACTGCTGCTTGAATCTTCATTCATTTCCATCCTCTCACTAATTCATGCAACACGTGTCACATGAAGATAATGTGATTATGCAGTCGGTCACATCACACAGCTTTCACGAGCCGCTTTACCAAGACCACACCCGCTGCCCTCGAAAAACGTGAAATCTGACTGCCTTGGAATTCGACTAAATCTCTATCGGTAGCTAGATTTCCCAAGACGACCTGCAACTGAAGTCCATTTCACACATCCGAGATCTAGAAAATTCTCCTTGGATTTTGACCTAAATAACCCTTACCCTTTCGTAAAGCTCCCGAAATTTTGTCAAGCCTTTACAGTCCAAGCATATGACATTTTAAGAAGTTAAAATATTCTAATGAGAGTCGCACTTATGTCACTAAGCAAGAATTACACTGAAGATCTACAAACTATCAACAGATTAAATTGGCTGGTAAATACATTCACTAAATAATTAATTTAAATATAAGTTGAGCTATCCTTTTCCACAGATTTTTGCCACACTGACTTTAACAAGAATGATCTTATAAAATCATTCTACTAAAAGTTCTATATTTAAGATCTTGGTGCCATGCCAGAGGGCCGTCAAATTTCCTGTAGCGCACCACTACCAACATACACCTATGGAAAATTACCTACTGGAAGTGCTCAGAGGTAATTCCTTTTCTCGTGCCAACTTAGAAAACATCATCAATGTAATTACCCATGCACACAACCATAAAAATCCACGCCATCGACATAGCCTTCCGTATGAATTACAACATAAAACCACGCCATTACGTGTAGTGTTTCAGAGGGTAAATTTTATACGGTATAGATTATCTATGATTACAAACCACTGGCTTTATGGATAACGTAGGTAAATTACACTATGTGAATTACCCACATGTTTCGTAGGGTAAATTTTAATATAAATTACCTACGGTATCACTGAATGAAAAATCTTGAAGATTATCCTTAATCAACACTTAATTACACTTGAAAACAATTTAACATGTACATTATTGCTATTTAATTATTTTGAAGATTTTTTTAAATATCTTTCATAAATTTTAGATGATTTTGAACTTATCAATATTTTTGTCCATCATTTTATATATTAATTATTATTATATATTTATTTTCATTTGAAGCATTATAAAATTTGTAAAATTATTTTTTTTGACATTTTTATAAGATTTTGACCTATTTTAGCCCATTTGTCTATAAACATGTTGAAATTTGGCTCTAAGCTTCGTTTGAATAAAATAGGTCAGTTAAATTTCTGCTGTGACTGAATGGGTTGGCCGAAATAAGTTAAGTGACAGTTTACAGAGGCTACTCTTAAGAGGCCGCCTGCTCATTTAGTTCTTAATTTTTGTTTCTCTTGGTCTCCTCATGTTTAGCAGCCCCTGGTCGGACGTTGCTCACCAGATCGTGATTTATTTATTTTTTGACAAGCAATCCTAGTCCCTACTAAAATATACTAAAAGCAATCCCTAGTCCCTAATAACTTATTATTATTATTAGGGCACCTTCTATGAGTCAAGAGGTACCATGAAGACAAATTTGCCCTATCTGGACTTTTGTGTATTGAATATGATAAATGAAGCTGATGTGTGTGTGGCAGTACACTCGATGAATATGATAAAATAGTAAGTGCGCGTGATTTTCAGTACTCTTGCTCTGGTAGTACGTGTGGCGCGTATAAAGTACCAGATCCGCGTGTCAGCCCAAATAATTAGATGGTATGATTGAATCACGTGCAATTTGCAGCGTCACTCACTTAATAAAGCAATGTATTTGGCGATCAATTATTAAGTACGTGGCGAAATCTTTATTAATAAAAATAAAAATAAAAATTTGAATCAATTAAACTGAAAGGAAAACTTTATTCTAATAAAAATAAAAAAGACAAAAACAAATCATATTCACCGTAATTCTCTTTGATATTTGTGTTCATGTTGAAAATTTAGTGGTTTTTGTATTTAGTTTTGAAAACTATTTTTTGTTTTAAAAAATAAAGAACGGAAATTGGAACAACACGTTTGGTTTAATTTCCTTTTAAAAAAAGCACATAAAATACAAAAAAAAATTCTAAATTTAGGTAATAAGAATAAATTTCAAAAATACCATTTTATTGTTTTTTTGAGTTTTCAATAACAGTTCACAGACCCTTAATATATGTTATAAAAACAAAGAACGAAAAATACATACTTGAGTTTCATTTTTTAGTTTTTTTGAAAAACATAGAGAAAAGGAAAATATTAAATTTAAATAACAAATAATCATTTTAAAGATTTTTCTTGTTGTTGTTTTGTGTTTTCAAAAATTATCTTAAGAAACGGTTTTAAAAATATAGATAAAATATTCAATAATTTTGTGCTTTAAAGCAGAAAGAAAGCAAGCCATGAAAAACATATTTGACTCCTAGATTTAAAAAAATAAAACACACAAAATTAAGATAATAATAATAAATTTAAAAAACACAATTTTGTTGTTCTTTGTATTTTTAAAAAATATTCTTAATAACAATTTTCAAAAAAATGGGCCGTCATTATCTGTGGCATTTAGAACAACTCGGATCAATCAGAAGCAGCCCAAGCCCGAGGTCGGCCCATTTATTCCAAATACGTAATAGCTAATAACAGCTAAAATTAAAGTTTAATTTTCCTTATCATATGAAGCCTAGAGGTCAGGCCAGACTTTATTCCAAATCTGTGGCTCTCGAAGCATTTCAGGAGGAATTAAAATCTTTTTGATATTATAATGGCGAGTAGGCTGGCTTGAAAAACTCTCGCTAAACGATAAATCATTTGTCTTCACTTATGGCTGTAAGTAGAAAAATCAAATAGAAAGAATCGTGTTATCAATGACTTTACAAGATAATGAGACCATAAATTGCTAAAGAGGTGGCTTAATCCTTTGGTAAGTAATCGAATTCTGGCTTGTCATGCAATCGCTTTCATGTGAGCTGCCGTAAAAATGTTTTGCGTTTTTATACATGAAGTACAAGAATTTTTTTCTTTGTAAACTTGACTACAAGAAAGGCTTTCTGATACAACTAATCATAAACTCATTACTGCATTTTGAGTCCTACCCAACATTTGAGAAAAACCGTATCCCGCCGTATGTATTCACATGGGTCCATACTCCTTCAATCAAAATCTCAATTAGATGACTGTACCTCTTGTTAGGGCATATCTTTATGCATGTACAATTACTCTTTGGACTGCTACTTTAGCGTCTCTTCTTCAATATACTTTTCTTTACTTATCAAAAAATTAAAAAAAATCCTTATGAATGTACAATCAATTAAGTAAAATGCTGGAAAAACTAACAACTGAAACGCAATACTAATGATAGGTTCCCATTTCTATAGTAAATTCCGTTGATGATAATTTTGTTCTCCACTAAAGCTTAAAGGCAGTTCCAACACTGTTAAAAGTCAATGCTTTATATAAGATTACAATTACTGATTTAATCTCATGCCCAAAAAAAATTATCACAAACCCAATACAAAAGAATCTGAACTGAACTCATTTATAGCGCACATTTTTATAATTCTAGGCTTTGTTTTTTCCTTTTCCTTATATTTTTCTTCTCAGCAGCCAAACAAAGCAATGATAGAAAACGAAAACCGGAAGAATCACAAACTCAAACAGAGAACCATTCAAAAAATAAATAAATAAACCCACAAAGAAAAACAGGTTAAGAGGGCCGAGAAATGGTTTTTGTAACTCCAATTTTCTTTCTAATTTCCTTCGTTTTCTCAGCAACCAAACAACGCATTCATATAACAGAAAAAATAAAAAATAAAAAAACAATAAACAATGAAATAAAGAAAACCTAGCTGAAGGATGTTGAGAAAACAAAAAAAGAAAATTTCTTAAGAGTACCTCTGAGAGGGAAAAGAAGCAGCCATAGTGGCGAGTGAGCAGCAGAGAACCTTAATCTACGCGGAATGCTAACTTAAGCCCTTGGTTAAGAAAGTCCGAGCCACGACTCACATAGGACGACTCAGCGAGTCAGCAGACTCAGTACTAGTGCTCTGGGTGGGCTGAAAGCCCATCCAACCATATATATGCAAAGCCCATTGAGCCCTGATTTAAACCCCAATTGACACAAACAAAAAATAGCAGTCAGTTCTGTGTTTATTTTCATAACACAAACATAACACCCCCCTCCCTCTCGGGCCATTCTTCTCAAAGCGGCATCTAGGGTTTTATTTTCATATCCAACCAAAATCTTTTTTTCTTGTTTTCTTCTGAGCACTGCTGGACAATTTCTGGCTCACATTATCGCAAGTGGAATGATAGAGGTTTCGGAAACTCGGTTGCATTGTTGAATGGTCTCTTCACATAGTTACCAAAGAGTCTGAAGAAGGCCTTTAGGCTCCTGATGCTAATCAATGTCAGGTATAGCCGCCGCATCTTTGATTTTTATGCCTGGGTGGTTCTTAGTTTTGATGCTATCTCTTATGGTTTCCAAACGTGTTTTTCTTATAAACCTGCATTGGAATGTGCTTCTATAGCCATTTTCTTTATATCTGTGGTCTTTATCCGGTTGTTCTGTTTTTGGTTTTTTTAGCTGGTGGTTCTGTGGATTTTTTTTTAGTTTGTGATCTGAATTGTTAGGTTGGTTTTTGATGTTATATTGTTCGTGGGCTGAAGCAGAGGATTTTAGTGTATATCGATCATTTGGGGATGGTGGTATCCACTATCCAGAGATGTGAGAAGGGGGGAAGGGAAGTTGGGGATTTTTTTTTAGTATTCAAAGCAACTGTTATTTAATAGTAGTTACTCACTCCCCAAACGATATCCAAACAAGATGCCTGTGTATGCTGTCCCTTCTTCCCATTTCTTTTCCCTTATTTTATACTAATTTACTATTTCCATTCAAATTATTTTATTTGATGATACTAATGACTGAACGACAAACCCCAATTCAACTAAGTGATTGGTTGTTATATCAGAATTTCAGTAAAAAGGAAAAATATAAATAAAGTTAGCATCATCTCCTCATTGGATTTCAAGTTTCAAGCGAGGGATGATGAGAACTGAAATTGAACGCTGCCAAAATATGTTGCTGGTCATTCAAATAAAACATTAAAACCCATTGCAAAATGGGGATGAAGGCACTGTTTGTAAATTGTTTTTAAACCTATAAAATAGTTTTTTTTTTTGTTTTGTTTTTCAAAAATATAATATATTTATTTATTTATTTATTTTGAATGCACTTTAGTTTCAAAATAACAAATTATCTTGAGACTCTAACACGAGACTCTCCTTTTATATCACCTTGCGTTTTAATAATAAATGTTTTATTATTTGAAAGGGCATGATTATAAGCACCCCAAAACGCATAAAACATACCTATACCTTAATAACATTAGTAGTTAGTCACAAGATTAATTCTCTTAGTCTAATCCTTTCACTATAATCTCTAATAAAAAACTTGATAATTAACCCTTGGATTTATTTGCCCATTTCTTGCCTTATTATTATCTTTCCTTTTTTCCTTTAGACATATGTCTATGACAACATTTTCAAGCCCCATGGCATATTCTAGAGGAAAGAAAAAAAAAAAAGATAAGTGATGATGAAAAGACATGAACTGTGAGTGTGTACAAAAAAGAGAATCTAGGGTCGAGTATAGGGAGATTAGAGAAAATTTAGGGTGTTTGTAAAGTTCACAACTTGTTATAGAGCCGACAACCCCCCCTTTTTATCCTTTCTTTGAAGTCAGTCCACCGTAATGCAAAACCGGGAGGATTGAGAGAGAGAGAGAGAGAGAGAGAGAGAGAGCCTCACATGCCTTATCAGATTTCTTTCAATAAGCTTCTGCTTTCATGAAAAGTGAATTTGGAAAATGAGCTGCCCCCCTCCCCAGAGGTTTTGCTTTGGCACTTCTGGATTTAATATTCACTACAAAAAAACATCAAATTTGAGACCACAAATTGTGACCACAAAAAGTGGTCTAAAATTAGTGACCACATTACGACCCCTATGCAACCACAAAAGACCAAAAATAAGATCATTAAAATTACAACCACGTGGAGACTACATGGTGACCACATTGCGGACTACAACCACCCATCATGATGAGTGGTCAAAAAATTGGCTCCAACGACATACTTAGAATCTTATGGACAATATCAAGGAATACCATATAATGGTCACTTCATTAGTGACTACATTGTTTGTAGTCACTGGTTAGTGACCACATAACCCGTGGGTTATAAATAGTGACCAAACATAATGGTCGAATTAAGCACTAATGATCGCCACATCGTGGACCAAATAGAGAAGAAACTTAAATAGTGACCACACTACCCGCGGATCACCGGTTAGTAACCACTACGGGTCATTGTCTCACTATAAGAAATTTAATAAAAAATTGATTAGCTTTAAAGTAATTTTCAAAGAGATAATGCGTGTGTAATTACCGAAAGAAGCTTTTTATAAATGCAAAATTAGAAAATAATAATTTTATAAAAATAAAACACAAGCATGTGAATTATGAATAAGTTAAAGCTATAGATATTGTCCTTTAGTAATACTCATTTGTTCCTATTTACTATTCTAAATAGCAACCTGTTGATTTTTTTATGCTTATTTCTGTATCGGTTTAATCCTACATATTGAAGTTGAAAATCTTCCCTTTTATTTTTATTTTTCATTTTCTTTCAGTTCAATATGAACAATTTATGTGATCCAGAAATAAGATCTATATCAAAAAAAATTGTTTTTAAAGAACTAAGAACATTTTTACAGGTAAGTCTATGAAATTTCTTGTAATTTATTTTATGTACAAATTATTATAGTTTAACCATATGCACAGAAAAGTTGCCAAAAAAAATTATATGCACAGAATATACTAATCGGACCATTTTTTATGTTTAAAATATTAAAAATTATTTTATACCTTTAATTTTTTTTAAAATAGCATAGATGAATACTTTAATTAATATATTAAAATAAGGATAATTAGTCTTTATATGAAATACTTGATTTCATCATTTTAAATTGAAAAGGTTAAATATCATCTACAACTTCTTTAAAACTCTTCATCTACCAAAATTTATATCCTAGTCTCAAGCTTCAAAATTAGATAATGTAAATATCCAATAGTTCTTAACTTCCAAAATGAGTTTTATTTTTAATTTTAAAAATTATTAATTTCTTACATCCCACCTCGCTTATATACCGTATGATGAATTTCTAGAAAAGTTTAAAAAAGAAAAAGAAAGGGGTTTATAGTTTAAAAAGATCGTATAAGGGCTTCTCTCTCATTCCACGATATGGGTTTCTCCTGCTCCGACGGTAAGTTCCAATCTATACCGGAAAGGTATTTCTCCGCCTGCTTAGCCGTGTCCAAGTACCCAAATCATGCACTACAAGAAAATAACGATATAGAAATGGAAAATAGAAACGGTCATTTCCGTTTCTAAAGAAACTAATAGAACGGAAATCAAATATTGCTACAAAAAATTTGAAACTTAAGAAAATTATGTCGCTAATTGTTGGCGGAGTAAAATGGTGGGAGTGACAGAAAACGTAATTAGAACTTAATTAGAGACTTAAAATTGAACTAGTCGACCCTTCCGTCGCAACTTTATCGCGGGAACATTGGCGGGTAAAATATTTTCTTTAATATTTTGTTTCTTTCGAGAATGAAAAACAAGTTACATAACCGTTACGAATTTCTTCTAAACTATCCTTTGATTTATCCCATGTGAGGCTTTCATATAAACTCAATCGTTCATATTTTATATATATTTTGTATATTTTGACTATCTCATGATAGAAAATTATTATTAATTTTTAAATATTAAAAATTTTCAAAAATTATATGAAAATAAACTATTAATAATTGACGGTCATTTATCATATATTATTATTATTATTATTTATATGAATGCGCTTTTTACAACTGAACCTTTTTTTTTTTTACTATCTATACCCCTTTCTTTTTGAGACATTGAAATATCTCGTAAATATATAGAAGGATTGGGGCATGACGGGTTGATATTATTACTTGTAATATTTGATTTAAAAATAATATTTTAAAAAATAATTTATTTTTCATAATAAATTTAGCAATTAACCATTAATTATAATGATTTTTTTCCCGCTATTTTCCCGCTTCTTTCAAGTTCAACTGGATTTTCCCGCTATTTTTTGTTCAGATTCTTCTACAATCTTCTTCTCAAGTAGAAGGGAAGGGTTGAGGATCGTGATATGGGAAGAGATGGGCAAAGTTGAGAAGAGACTGCTCAGAAGAATCCCCCTCTCCGACTGCACCAACACAGCCGCTGCAGCCGTTTCCAAAGGCGTCCGCACCGCCAAGTTGTCGACGACAAAGTCTGTGGCCGGACCCACAAAGGCCCATCTCTCCAACAAGGGGAAACCCGAGCAGAATAGCTCTAGCAGGTCTGATACCGGATCCAACGATGTCCGCAATGCCCCAAACCCTAGCTCCCTCAACGACCCCATTTCGCCTCCGCCGCCTGTGGGAAGTTTCGACCCTGTTCATGCCTCCGAGTCTTCACACTGAATTTGAGTTCTGTGGATTACCTCTCTCTCTCTCTCTCTCTCTCTCTCTGTGGTTTGGTTGAGCATTGTTGATTTGAAACCTAGTTTTTTTTTTTTTTTTTTGGGGACTGTTAGTTCGACGTTTTTAGTGTTGTTATGAGCGTTGAATTGTTTGTCAATGGTTTAGATTTTTGATCGTTTTTCTTGTTTGGATTATATGAGGTGCTTCGAGGGTGTATATAATTAGATCGTGTTTTCTAATTCTGGACAATTTTTCTTTCTGGGTGCTGGAATTCAGAGATTTTGAGTTATCGTTGTTCTGAATGGTGAATTTATTTGATCTTAGCAGAGTTACATACTGGAAATTTTTTATTATCCCATTTCTTTGGATTGTACGAGGCATTTGTGAGGCAGAATATTTTGATGGTTTCTTCTTAATTCTGTTTGTTTGCTTGATCTTTCTTTTCCCCCTGGTTTTATAGATAAAGTGGATGATGATGTTTCCGAACCCCTTACTGTCTACAATCTAAGAAATACTGCAGCAAAACGGAAGGGTAAAGAGAAGGCGGTGGCTGAGCCCCTGAGTTGTCCTCCTCTGGGAAGCATGAGGTACACATGGTAAAACTCTATTTGTATTCAATAGATAATTCTAATGATTGGATGTATGAGATTCTTGGAGTTACCTGTTAATATAATCTTTTTGATTAAATTTGATAGTGGTTTATGGGTTTTGATGCATATAGATGTAATGTTGCCTTGCTCCATTGTGGCTGATGAAGTTAGATTAATGTTCAGCAGGCACAGAGAAGAGAACAGAGGGGCTCTGGATTGTTTCCCCCCTTTTTGTTTTCTTAAAATGTAATTCTATGGACCCATTAAAAAAATGTAATTCTATGGGTGATGAATGATCATTAAATCATGTTGGTGGGAGTTCTAATGGATTTACTTGTGATGTTCAGCTGCTTCAAAAATTAAGTTCATTTTGTGCATTAACCGAGGTATTATGGCAGAAAACTGCAAGTAGTTTAATTTGTATTTGTTGAATATAGGTAATAGGGAGGTAACTTAGAAAGTTGAAATTTTGGGTATTTCTAAACTTGCGACTTTGATAGCATGTGATGTTCGAACCTATAACTTTCTTGTATAAATGGAATATAAAATCTACTTTTTCTAATGAATACTTCTCTTTTATGTTGTATTTATAGATGTTCTGGATTCATAAAGATGAGAAATTCTGGTTTCTTCAAAAGATTAGTCAGTGTAAGAAAACATCACACAGATGATCCATGTGTGAGAAAAAATAAAATGAAAATAATCAAATTTTATGAAAAGATATAAGTCTAAACATGGTTAATTGCTAGAACATGAATACAGAGTAATTTCACATAGGGGTTATATAGGAGAGAAATGATGAGTAATTGGCTTAAATAATGATTTGAATTCATGATTTTGTTCTTGATGAATCTAATATTAATATGAACTTTGGGAAGGAGAAATAGTATCATAAAGGTTGACTCAAGAGAAAACAAAGGATTGTACCTCATTTATGCATTTTTCTATTGGTCCTAATAAATTTAATGGGTTGGTGGAATATGAATGGAGAGAATAATCAAACGAAGTGGATGTCAAGAAGCAAGACAAGGTGATGCATGTCAAAAGGGGTATTGGCTTTTCATGATTTGTTTAAGTAACCAATAAATCTACGTTAAGTCAATTTTTTCATATGTTCCCCTGCCTTGCCTACAATTATACTGATACCTTTTGTATTTCCCATCTTTCAAATATAGGAAGGAACTCAATGAGGATGGAAATACTTGTTTATCCAAATCATATACAGCTCCTAAGAGAAGGTTTGTTTAAGCACCTCACTTGTCATGATTCTCTTCTTGCTTTGAATAATAAAATATAAAATTAAATAATAAATGGGCCTTTAGAGGTCAGGATTATGAAGCGGGCTGGATTGTGGCCTTGATTCATGTTTTGTATATTATATTAGAACATGTTAGTTTTAATATAATGTTTTGTATTAAGAGTGATGTAATAACTCTTTGTGGCTTCGGTGATATAGATTGTATTTATATGGATAAATGGAGCCCTACGCTGCCATTTTTACTCATACGCGACCACTGGCCAAGTGTATAATATCAGACAGTTGCAGCGAAATTACACAGTTGTATTTTGGGTGTGAGCTCTTCGTACAAAGGAGACTCGTCGACTGCTAAACTTGTGGTCCCGAAAGGGGACTCAATGGAGTGGAAAGTTCGTTACCCGACATCCATACAAATTCTCCGCGGGTCGATAGGTTGTCAACGAACCCCTGATTTGGGTGTCACACATAATGTGGAATCGAGGGTGTAAATGCTATTGAATTTAGAGTTTTAATGGTTTTCTTCCCAAAGATCCATTGTTGGGAATTTGTATTATTTTTTATATCTACAAGTTTTATTATGTTGAATTTTATAGGAAGATGTGGAGAGAATATCATATGGTATCATTTTTCTATATTATTATATTATTCAAATCTTAATTTATATATTTTTTGCTTATTTTGATTCATTGTTTAATGTAAATAATTTGGCCTAAAATTTGAACTAGAGTTACTGTTCTTTATCGTTTATATCCTGAATCTCAAGTGATGAATTTAAAATTTTGTCAATTGTTGCTATATAAAAATGTGATTTCAGAGTTTTGGCTAATTTGGTATTATTTATCAAATGAATTTTGTATTTACAATCCATACATATAATTGTTGTCTTCTTATGTGAATTATAAAAGTATTTTGCCTTTAAATAAAAATTATAAGATATGCATGCACTTGTATTTGTTTTTTTTTTTTTTTTTTATGTTTTTTTAACTAATATACTATATATTATCAGACATACAATTGTAGGAAGATGTGGAGAATATGGTTGTAATTGCTTCTCAATCGATGCATGAATCTACGTGAGCTTCAAAGATCGATGTTGCTCATATTTACCTTCAAAGTCGCTGGAGGAGCCTACTAAAAGCTGGCGAGTGTATGGTCTCGTACCCATGCATCTACATTTTATCCAGATTCTGCCTCTCAAGCTCATCCTCCGCCTTCTCATTACAATACTTTATTTGATGAGTTTGGCCATGGAGGAGTTGCAGAAATTCAAGAAAATTTGCACAAAAATGAAGAGATACAACGTAAGAATGAAGAGAGATGCAAAAACAAATTGAAGAGATGAAAAGAAGAAGAAGAAAGACTGAAAAAGAGAGGGACTTAAATGCAACAAAAAGATTTTACAGACGGAAGAAATTACGCTGTAGTGCAAATTTCATACTTACGGAGCAAATTGCGATGGAGCAAATTTTTGTGTTGTTTCAAATCCTAATTTTGAAGTTTCTTAGTGCATTCAGGGATGTCGATTACTGCGTGATAGGGTTGATAGCCATACCGATGTGTGTCATTTGATTTCATGAAATTGAGATACGGAGAATCAAAAGCAGAATATGGAGATACGATTGTGTTGCATTTATTTACAATTTAAAAGCTCAAGTATTTGGGTTTTTTGTTTGAGAAATGTGCTAATTTATCAGAGTTGACTCTGACCGGTGCTTGAATCTAATCATTTCCTATCTATCTAAAACTTACTCATTTATCCGCTGGTGCAGTGGGTATGTTGTGATGCAAGAAATTGCCAAACTATGTAGTCCCTGGAGTTGGTGACTTCAAGGTACCACGGATATGTTCTTTTTACCTTAGTTTTTACGTAGGGAGTTCTTTTGTTTGTAGTAAGGTTTGAATAAATTGCTTTAATTAGACGTAAGCTTATTGATATATTGCTTAGGATGGAATTTGTTCCCGACAAGAGACTTATTATTAAGTGGAACTTGTTCCAAATAAACGACTAGAAAATTTGTGGAAGGTGGCTCCATTGTGCATCTTATGGGCAATCTAGAAAGAAAGAAATAGGGTAGTGTTCGAGGATGATAGCTTCTCTCATGATAGGCTAAAGTTATATTTCATTAACTCTCTTATTTCTTGGGCTGGGTTAATTTATGAGGGGGATATTTCTATTGCAAGTGTACTTTTGTGTATTCTCTAGCTGCTAGTTTCTTTGCATTTGTACTTTTAACTACATTCCACACTTTTAACTACACTCGCTTAGACTACGGTTTAGAAAGCGTAGTCATATATAAAAAGACTCGTTTTTAGACGTAGTCTAATTAAAAAATTGTTGTAGTGCTTACATCCTAACTAAGAAACTGGTAGTTTCATATGACGTTTTGTTTTAGGAGAAGATACATGTAAGGGCCCCACCCCGGCCCTCAGATGAGGGTGGTCAGCTCCACCAGCTATAGGAAAGTAATAAAGTAAAGCACTAACTTCCCGGCACTCCAGTGAATTCAGGCGCAAGACAGGGACATATTGAAATAGGAGCACTCTATACCAGTGAGCTAGTAGCTCGGTTGGTAGTGAAGTCTTCCGTGATATGTCCACTTTGTGCTAGGTGCTCTGTGAGCAGAAAAGAGGCTGGGACGCTGCCTTACTGCTGTGGTGGATGCCACCGTCAGCAGTGAAGTACTCTGACCTTTCAGTTAGTGAGTGAGAGTGTAAGATTTGATATGTGCCCCCAGTGCTTGGGTTCGGCTCACCGCGGAGGCGAAAGAAAGTAGGACATGCCTATGCTTTGTGAGTGGGACCACCCCTCGTCGGAGTGGGCCGGAGATTTAGGGCCCTTACAGTACATGAGCTAATTGCTATGGAATCAGATGAATCTGACGAGTTCCTTTGACACGGGAAGATGAGGATCGTATGTCGTCTGGTTGTGAGAACTGTCGCGTGGAGATACGTGTATGGGACCAATTAAATAAATCATCCGACTTGCATTTGATGCCTCTACATCCTCGGCACCCCTCGGCGAAACCATCGGCGAGATTAGAGCTTGAGTCGCCTGATCTCGATTACGAGGAAGAGTCAGGGAGCTACAAAGTAACATTCAATCCTACGATGGGTGGAGACTTCGCCCAGGGAGATGATCTGTATGATGGGCGGATGATGGAAGAGAGGGTTTCGAGCGGTCGGTTGCCCTTGGATGGTCAGAGGCCACGGATCGAACAGTTCTTGTAGGATATTTAGTCTTAAGTATATTACGTTTTTTAACGTTTAATAATTTATGTTTTTTAACATTTGGACCTCAGTCTTGACTTTTAACTGTTAATACTTTGTGTTTTAACATTTGGACCTCCAATCTTGACTTTTCAATGTTTTAATACTTTGTGTTTTTAAATTTAAATGATAAATATATTTAAACTTATCATATATATATAACCACAAAATTAAACTTATTAATATATAAGTAATAATTAAATTTTATGAAATATTAATTAAATAATTAAATATTTATAAATTTAGTGACCCTGAATGTAAGTGACAACAAACGAGAGACCGTTAATGTAGTCACTAAGAAGGAAACTATTTTATAGTATATAGTGACCACATCGACAACCATACTTTACTTGATCCTGAGATGGTCATTGGATTGGTCATATCTAGTTCATTTGGTCTTCTACTAATTAGATTATGTGACCATTTGAAGATTTATTTGTGACCACATATGTGATCATTATCCGTGACCACATTATTGTGGTTGTTATTTGTGACCACATTGTTGTGGTCGCTCAAGTCGTCATTTCTTGTGGTAACGCTGTGAGCAAGCCCAGTCGCGGATTTGTCTTTTAATGACGAGATTTTCTAAGACTACACGTTGTGGTCACTGGGTGGTAGCCTATCTGCCTCTAGCGGCAGCTTTGGCGAGCCACTTTTGTGGTCCTCGATTTTCTTTGTTTTTTTGTAGTGATTCATTTGCTTTTAAGACATTTTTTTTATTTTCAAAGTATCATGTTCACACCTAATAAGTCAGTTTGGGCCAAATACCAAATGATCGATTTATATGTATTTGGCCAAACCAGAACTTCTTCATAAATTCTCAACTTTATTCTGAGACGGAGGAGAGTGCTTATTGGTGCCTGGTGGTAATGATCTTGAGTCTTGACATCTCATTTATGTTATTCGCCAGCCATGGCTTTACTATGCTCTCCTTTTTTTTTTTTTTTTGGTTTCTATTGGTTTCTATTGTTATTTAACTCTATTATGCATGAGTACATGCACACGATGGAATATTATCTGTTTTTCATATTTTATTTTCTTTTGTTAGTCGATATTTTGCCATATTCCACGGATGTATTATAATCTCTATACATGTTTATAAAAAATTGTAGATAGCATAGAAGCTTAATTTGGCTAAATGTTTGCCTTTGTGGTGAGTGATTTTTTTTTGTTTATGGAAGTTATGGATTATTGTTTTTCGACTTCAATAATCTTGTTCATGAGTGGTTTAAGTTTTATAGTGGGAATGGGTTGGAAAAGAAAAAACAGAAGAGCTCGATTGAGTTTGTTTTCTTAGTTTTTGTGGAGATCCGGCTTTAATGTTTATTTTCTATTCTGCGGATTCATGTTTGGGTCCTGGGAAAATTCTGGAAATCAAAATAAGTGGAACTTGAAGTTCTACTATTCTAAGTTAGGTTTTCTAGAAAGGCATTAGAAAAAAAAAATCACCATGGGAAAATTTTGTTGGTATTATTTAAATGGTTGGGGAGATGAGAAAAGGACGAGTGAAATGTATGGAATTAGTTTATTTCTGGTTCATGGTGGTTTATTTTCTTGCTAAAATACATGTACACATACGATCTGAAGGGTGTACTTTGCGACCGCCTTTTGGAGGTTCGTAATGAAATTTGGATCGGCCTCCTAGTCACTCTCGTGTAGGGTTATTTAGCTACTAATTGAGTAGACTGCATCATAGGTCGTTTGTGATCTTTTTTCTAACATTGCCAGAGTTCAGGTTTTGCAACTGCGTGCATCATAGGTATTAGCTTATGCAGTATCTGAAAATATTATTTAAGTTTTATTTTTATTTTATTTTTCTTTTCTTTCAAGGTGTGTGAATGAATGCTTTGTTCTTCAAGAAAGATCCAATGCACCTATGAGATGGAACTAAAACTCAAATAAAGTATGTTATTTGACAATATCTTAGGGTGTTTGATGTTATTTTATCCGTGGGCTAAAGCAAAGTACCCTTAATAATTAGTTATAGCGAATGGATTGGGCCGTTATCTTGATATGACTATAAATATTTCATGTATTCTTTTTTTTTTTTTTTGCTTTATTTATCAATCACAATACTCTAATTTTGTATCCATATTTAAAAATATTGGTTTTCTGGATCTCTACTAGTGGTTTTCCTCTACAGGGGTTTCCTTGTTAATATGTATTTTCTATGTTATCTTTTCTTTTCTATTGTATTTTGTAAGCCAAGAGAAAAATTCGATTTTTAGAAAGGTAAACGGTAATTTCGGTTGAAAGCGAAGACCTCTGTCTCGGATAATGATCTGATTGCGTCGTGCATTAATCTGCGAAATCTAGTGTAGGAAAGTTTAGTCGAATTAAGGGACAGTTAAGAATATTTTCACAATTCTGGGTGATAAATTGGCGATGACTTGAGGATGAAGTTTTCTGAAAATCTCGGGAGTCGAGAAATAGCTTGAGTTAAAGTTCATTTTAAAATAATTGGTAGAAAAAAAAAAAAAAAATTTCGGGACGGAAAGCAGTGCGAATGAGCGATATAAGTTATGTATCTAAATAATAATAATAGTAAATAAAAAAAACAATAAAATAAAATAAAATAAAGCATAAAAGTAAAAAAGATGGGGCGTGAAGGCGAGGAAAGGAGAGAGGAGAGAAATATTTTAGTACCTGCGTTTAACCTGAATCTACGAAAATCGGTTAAGCGAGGTTTCGTCGGGCTGAAGGCGAAAGTTGATGCCTTGACGAAATTTCTGTGTGAATGTAAAGTTGGAGTTTAATAATTTCAAGTGAGGTAGGGTTTTATCCTAGCATTTTCACTTGTTTTAAGTGTTTTGTAAATCACTTTGTGTTGGTTTGAGGCCCGTAGTGGCGGGTTTGATCGATCAAAGCACGGGGCCAGGGTGTGGAATTTTTGGAGGAATTTTGGAGCCCATTTGAATGGTCGGTAAGTGTGTAGAAATTTGTATATCAGAGTGTTTATTGTAATTTATGAAATAGGTGTGTTTTAATTGAGTAGGAGACCAGGAAAATGAAGTATGGAATTCGGTTCCACCAAGAGGCAGACGTTTGGTAGTGGGTTGCCATGTCACATTGCCCATTACATTTTGGGATGGTAAAAGCAGTCCGGGTTTTGTGGGAATAGTGGCAGTGAATAGTAACACATGAATAGTGTTCTCAAAATATTTTGAGAGAATGTGTTTGGGTGAGTGATTGAGTGGAATTCTAGTGTTTAGTCTAATTAGCGCGCAGCAATTTTTATGTAATGGATTGAAATTAGAATGACTTGAGTTGGTGGTCAAGAAGGAATATATAGGTTAATCTCACGTGATTTTAATGTGTTAACATGGGACGCTAATTATATGGAATATAATTGTGTGTATGGCGAGTGGAGATGATATTGTAAATTAGGCACAGTGAAATTTGAATTTGGGTGATGGGTGATATTGTTGAATTCACGTGGTGCGATTGCTTAAATTGTAAATATATGTCGTGATGGTATCATTGCATGTGTTTTAAATATTGTGTGAAATGGCATAATGCATCTCATATGCACTAGGGTAGCCTAGAAATTAGGTGAGTGCATGACATGAAAAATTGAAAGAGAAAAGCAGCGTTTTTTGAATGGAATTTCCGCAGGGATGAATTCAGGAGGAATGGGGTTGGGAGGCAGTCAATGATTATTCGGATGAGGACCGTGATTGTTTGGAAGGTTACCAGCCCAGCGTTCGCGCCGGGGAGAGGTGTCGTATTTTCACCGGTCGCCCGGTAGTATAGTTCAGAAAGCAGCGGGGTGTTTGAAAAATGTAACTACCATCGTGAGCAGAGTGTGAGAGTCGATGGGAGGCTGGGATGTGGGTTAAGTGCCCCAGACATTGAGTAGGATGCTAGATTTGCTTGAATGTGTGTTTACTTGGAGCGTTGCGTATGCGGCTTAGGTGGAGATAACTACTTAGGGTGATTCAGCTCTGACGTTATTTCGCTGTCGAGAATTATATTATTTCGAGGAATACGGGGGAGCGCGTGGGAGACGGCTCATCGTAGAGATCGACTAGAAGAAAATTTGGGATGTAGGCTGGTTTTGATGTAGTACATGTATTAAATTTTAAAGCTTTTAATATATGTTGTATAAGAGTAAAATTCCCAACTCTTGAGCTATGGCATATAGTTGGTATGTTGATGAGTATATTAGTATGGGTAGAAGCCATTTTCGGCTCCATAAATGTTATATTGGATTGTTTGAGACGAGGTTTGTATGTGGGTAGAACAAAATCTGAAAATTTCTGCTTAGATTTCGTGAGAGAAATTCGGGTCGCTGAGCATCCACGAGTGTTTCATGAGTTGTGAATTGAATCAACGGACACCCGTTTAGGCGTCATATTCCCTTTCCTTCATTAACATATCTTTGGTTATGTACGATTTTTATTTCCTTTAGGTGATATTGGTAAGGATTCAAAGTTTTGATATATGAAGAACTCTCCAACATTATGATTATTAGAAGCGCCAAAAGATAAGCGCTTTAGGCCTCACTTAGCAGTGTATCATTGAATTTATCATAAGTGATCCCTTTTCTTTTCTTTTAAAATTTCCTTTTATTGCCCACTTTCCATAACTTTTATGGATATGAATAACAGAAAATTCCCTTTTTTCATACGTTGTGCTTGCATGTTTGTGTTGAATTACGAATTAATATTATTATTATTAATCACTTTGAAGACTCTAATGTTTTTTTTTTGCTTAATATATATATGACTATAAACATGCCAGCATTAGTGAAATTCGTTCATGGTGTTCAAGTATTTTCTTCATACAAACGGATTGAGGAAAGGGTTGGTATAATTGTTGTATACGTTTACTCTTTATCTTGGCTTTATATTAGAGTCTTTTTCGAGATTTTGAGATTATGATTTTCGGATCAGATTCTTGAATTATTATTGTAATTATTTTTGTAGGTGCTAAACACACACACACATACACACACACACGCGCACGGAGATATATATATATATATATATATATATATATATATATATATATATATATATATATATATATATATATATATATATATTAACAATACTTGACATTAATTTGTATTTAAAAATTTGCATAATGTTAACTTTTGGAGAAACAAACATGAGTGTGGGTAGTGAATGGATGCTACTAGGCTTCGATGTTGATGGCACCATTAACAAAGATTTTGTTGATGGGGTTGAAAGTTTTATCGCTTATGCATGTAAGCAGTTAGGAGCATCTGATGTATTTGAATTAAGATGTCCTTTATGAAGTGTCATGTCGGGAAGTTCTTGAAATTGGATGATGTTAGGAGTTCATTTGTTTTAGAAAGGGATTTGTTTCAGAATATTATGTGGAATAGACATGGAGAACACTATGAGAGTATGCACTCGAGGTAATCAACATGCCATTTAACGAGTAGATTGATGTAGAACAACGAATCCATACAGCGAGAATGATTCTTGATGCTATAGGGCTGAGTTTGAGAATGACTTCATGGAGGAAGCACCTAATTAGATACACAAAATTTATGACATGATGTAGTTGATGAAAATTATGGGATGGGTGCACTACACACTCCCGGATATTTGCAGTAACAAGATTGTTGCATATGAAGTCGAGCATCATTTTGGAGAGATGCTATGATGATTTCATTCAACTACGAGGAGGTGTTGCAGGATGTGACAAAATGATTGACAATTTTAATAGAACAAGAAATTAGTTCGAAGCCTTGGTCTTACGGTAGAGAAGATTGATTATTTGCAACAATAAACATGATATATTAGGGTGATGATAGTGCATTGACAAGTTGTAAATTTCATATCATCCTCATTTCATAGCGGGATAAGACACAAAAAAATGTATCAATTCGAGAGGATGTATTACTTTCCTCTAATCCAGGGTTGCAGCGGTTGTATGCCCCGGAAGCAACGGCTACACGTGCGATGGCATGATGAGCATATTCGAGAAGATGAAGCTAATGTGTCCTCCATCGATTATGAGGCATGGAAGCATTTTAGTAGCGTACATCCTTCATTTGCTTGAGGAGAGTTGTAATGTGAGATTGGGATTATGTATTGATGGTTTGACAGATTCGGACGATCGGACAACGATTATTCATCATAGTGATAATAGTTACCCCATATAATTTGCCACCATGGATGTGCATGAAGAGACTTACCTCTTCTTATCTATAATTTTCTTGGGCCTAACAATCCTGAAACAGGAATGTCGTTTTCCCCTTCAACCTTTGATAGTAAATTGGAAACAACTTTGGGAAGTGGGCATGCAAACATGATGTATCAACGAATTTTCAAATGAAAGCTACACTCATGTGAATTTATTAGCGATTTTCCTGCATCTTCGATGCTTTCGGGTTAAGGGTACATCAGGAAAACTTGCTTATCCATATTGCATGGAACATTCACAAGCATTTACATTGACCCAATGGTCGGAGAACAACTTGGTTTGACAATCATACGTAAGTTTCTCCCTTTTGATCATGCATTCACGAGTAACAAAACTCTTTCCTCAAGAATAGAATAGAAGTAAGCACCACCACCACCTATAATGTGGTGAAACAAATCCTAAAAACGAATAAATGACTTGGGGTTGAAAAGGTCAGCGATATTGATTATGAAGTTATTAATGGTCCAATTTGCAAGGCTTGTGGGTGGAATAAACGAATATCTTTGGGATTTTCCATGCAGACTCAGTCTAATTAGACACAATCTAGATATGATGCATATTGAGAAGAATGTCTTTGAAAATGTGTTTAATACGAGTTATACAGTTGAAGGAAGCTAAAGATAATGAGAAGGCAAGAGAAGATCTAAAGGTATTGTGTCGAAGGCCTGAGTTGGAAAAAAATGAAGCTACAAGAAAATTTCCCAAGGCATGTTACACACTGGATAAACCCAGTAAACAAATATTGTGTGAATGGGTGAAAAATCTAAAATTTCCTGATGGTTATGCTTCAAATATGGCTAGGTGTGTAGACATGAGAAAGCACAAGTTGTTTGGGATGAAGAGCCATGATTGCCATGTATTCATGCAACGGTTAATTCCTATTGCTTTCGGTGAGCTCCTTCTGACAAATGGCAAGCTTTGGCTGAGGAGTTAAGCATTTTCAAAGGCTTAACTTCAGTAACAATTAAAGTGGAAGATATGGAAAGATTAGAAAGAGATATTCCCAGTGTGTTGCAAATTAAATTTGTTATATTCCCTCCTGGTTTCTTTGATTCAATGGAACACCTTCAATACACTTGCCCTTCACGAGGCAAAATCGGCCCAGTCGATCGTCTCGTTGGATGTATCCTTTTGAAGGTTAAAAAGTTCAATAGTTTGCCACATTTATAATTTAGTGAATAATTTGGAAAAATTTATACTTAATTTGCAAACTTACTGTTATAGATTTCTTGGACATTTGAAGAAGAACGTCGCTAATAAGGCCAAGGTGGAAGGTTCAATTTGCAATGCTTACTTGGTAGAAGAGGCATCCAATTTTTGTTCACATTATTTTGAGCCTCATGTGTATACAAGAATGCGGAAAGTGCCTCGTAATGATGATGGCGGCGATGGTGATGAGATTGAAGGGACACTTCAATGCCAAACATCCGGTTGGTATATGGAAGATCAAAATCTAGGAGGTTATCGCCCAGGTGAGTATGAGGCGCCTGAGCTTATATTGTTGAATTGTAGGACGTTGATCATATGTGAAGTAAGAGACAAATATCTCTTAGTTCCTTAAAATGATACTAATACTTATGATACTTGTCTAAACTATTTTCTCATTTCATAAGCATGTATATTCATGAGATAAAAAAAATATCACCAGACATTGCTGATGAGGAGCTTGATGTGAAGCTTAACAAGAATTTTGAAGAATGGTTTGAGAACTATGTAAGTAATGAAATAGTGATGTTAATATAACAATTAGTTTTTTAAGATGTTAGGATCCTCAATTGACATCGGTTTGTTTTATTTATAGGCACGTGATAACGTCATTAACAATCCATTCATTAAAGATCTTGCTAAAGGCCCTTTCTGACGAAGTGAGACATTTCGTGTATTTTGTTAATGGTTACAAATTTCATCTGAGAATCACATGGTTCTGAGGTCGACTTCAAATAGTGGAGTTTGTATAAAGGGAACAAATTCTGGCAGGAATGAAGTGATTATTATAGTGGGCTAATAGAGATTTTGCGGCTAGAATGCAGGCTACCAATTAAATGGACTATACTTTTCAAGTCACCCCGGTGGTTTTGATCCCTCACATTAATGTTGGGATGAAGGTTGATAAACAATATTTTTAGTTGATGTGTTAACCAGGCATAAAGTGAGCAAGAGTTGAACCATTTATACTTCTTATCTGTTTACCTGAGAGTATATTATGTACCTTATCCTAGCTTGAAAGACAAGTCTAATTGGTTGGCGATATCTGAAAGTTAAAGCTAGGCTGTTATAGATGTTCATGATCGTTGACAAAGCGATAACTACTAATGCATTCCCGAGAAGATGAGTTAGTTAATCGAATGCTGTATTAAACAACCCATTGATGCCTGAAGAAGCATTGATGAATCTAGTTTATTATTGAATGATCTTGATGGAGAACATGTTGATTTAAGGCTGAAGATGACAATGAACTCTCAGGAAGGCTATTACTTGAGTCCCGGAAGCAGAGAGACGGGATGAAAATGAGGTGAATGAGATGTGAATCTAGTGATACTGATAGCGATTACCATTAATTTATTCATATTTATTTTGCATCATATCGTGTTATGGTTCATATTCTTAAACGGTTAAAGGCTATATTTGATCTTTATGGATATGCTTGTTGTTCATGAAAATGTGCATTTAGTGTTTATCCAATTATTATTGTTGTAATATTTGTCCATTTCATATTGTGATTTTTTCTAGCAATTATCATGAATGTATGGCAATGCTATTTTATTTTCTTAATTTGTTCATTTATGGATATTTTATTTTTCAACGACTTACTTGAAATGGCGAAGCTTGACATGAAACTGCATTACAAAGAAATCAGGGACATTACTAGGCGGAGGAATTTACCACGATCGTGCCGCATCGATTGGTTCTACACATGCGGGGACATCAGCACCGGTTCCACCTCCGGTTGCTCCAAATACAAGTTTTCCGCAACACCTCGAGGCTACCACTATAGCGGCGCAGCCACTTCTCTACATTCGGGTTTACAAGCGGTAGCTCTTTTGGTGCTCAATGTACAAATTCATCATGACACCTTCTACTTCAAATTCACGGTCTGCGGCTCAGCTAGGAGTATGATACGTACTGCATGAGTGCGACATCGAAAATCGATTACGTGTGCCTTCACGCTGTAACAATTTGTAAGTAACTTACATTACGATTTTCCCTTTTATTGTCGACCATTAGCTTAACTAATCTATTTTGAGATCAATACCTGTAGTCAATATTTTTATTTATCTCTAAATTGTCACTATTCTCAATGTGAATCGTAATTCATGTAAATAATGAGAAGCTTCATAAAAGTTATGATTTTTCAACCCTTTACAAGTACTTACTACCCGACATAATAATAGGGAAATAAGGGAAATTTTTAAGAATGTGACTCTACGTGTCGGAATGTGAAATAGGGAAAAATTTCTATTATATTTGAAATTTATAATAGGGTACTTTGTATTTAAATGGTTACTTGCACCTCTAATTGGACGAAAAGATAGACTTATGTAATTATTTTATAAGCTCATGTAATGCATTTGTTCATGTAGTCCTTGTTTTGAATTTTTCTATTCTGATAGTTTCACCTTCTTGCTATCTCTTTTTTTTTATTCCTTCTTTGTTTATATTTCATTTATGGTTCGTAGTTTGGAACCATGCGGACCCACATCTTCTCGCAAGATTAGGAAAGATTTTTAGGGGAAAAAGATAGACAAGAAGGATCAATTCAAGTCTGTTTCTGGGGAAACTAAAGGATTTCCTATTATGAAATTTACGGTGCTGAAATTAATCCAATTTATTTAATGAAATTTAATAAAAATTTTAAATTTATCTTATGTCGAGAAGCTATTTTGGAAGTTCTTAATGTGCAACTAATATATTATTGTAGAAACAAAATGTTTGGGATGAGGCCTTAAATGCACTAATGAAGCTAGCATGGTTGTTCAAAGCAAAGTAAAATCTGGGGAACATGATATACGATATAAAGACGGAAAGGAAAGAATAGGATTTTGTGTACAAGACTCATGGGAGGTGAAGCAAAATGGAATCACAAAGATTCGAAAAGTTTGTGATCAAAACTCTAAAACGAGAAGTCGGGGCCACTATTGGTGGAGTCTACACCATCAGAAAATACTTGCGGGAGAGAACCTTTGCTACCCATTTATGAGCATAGAAGCGACTAGTAATCTTTTATTATTATTTATTTAATTAAGTGAATTTTTACCTTCTTTTTGGTTTGTGAATTAGTTATTCTAATTTTTTTGCAATTATCTTTAGTTCTTAATTTAATCCAGATTGTCTCTACATGTGTAGGCTAGAAACTAGGTCGACCACCTTTGCTCTGCGGAGTTGTTTGTTCACACACACATACAAAAAATGAAAGATGACAAGACTTTCATTAATGAAAGTCCAAAGATGTTAATGTAAATTATTCTATCACTTGACATATTATGTCTTATCTTTCATTTAGTTGATAGCTATAATTGAATATGTTTATGTATTTCGAGGATGCTATTTGGGGCTAAAGCGAGGAAGCGATTGACCTGTAGTAAATGATAGATGAAAATAATATGTTTAGATGTTAATGGGTGGACAACAAAAGGTCGGAGTTTATGGAGGCTTCCCAGCTCTAAGCTACACAATATTATAATTTTGGTTCCTGCCTCTTCTTCCACATCGGCGTTTGATGTTTCTCAACAAAATCACGGAGGTAAATTTATTTATTCTAACCACGGGATTAATGAGTCAAAGATTTAATGATTAGAGAGATCTCGAGAGGCGACCTAGTTATTGTTAAGGCGTTTGGATGGAAATGTCTAAAGGTGGACCAGTACTAGTATCCTTACAATCAACCTTCGCATGACCATGGTAATGAGCATCAGGACATCTAAGCGATGATCACACCTCGATGTGCTAATTATCTCCACGATGTTAATTGTTTAAGTACACATTTTATGTAGCTTTAATACTTTTTTAACTATTTAGGTACTTTGTTTAATACTTTGAAATATTTAGGTATTTTTTGTACATTTGTCTATTAAATATTGTTTTTTTTTTTGTTATTGGGATATGTTAATTATTTATATTATTTAAACGATTGTTTATATATAAATTTACTTTATAGAAAATCATAAAATGTGTTTTAATTGAGTTTGAGGCAATTATAGTAGTAAAAATATAAATATATTTTATATTTACTATATTCTGAAATGAATACTAAAGTGGTGAATAACTGTAATTCTGGAGTAAGTTACTTACAAAATCCATCGACTAAATATGAAGCCAAAAAGGGCTTTTCGTAGGCTAAAAATTCACGAAATGATTTATAAAATGAATACTGAAAGTAATTAAATCGATTCTTGTGAATTACCTACAAAATCCTGTGAAATTAACGATTCACAGACGGCATAAACCAGATACTTTATAAAGTGGTGTGATTCTTGACGATGCCAAAATCACTAACAAAATACCCTACAAAGTATATTCGAGCAGCAAATTACAAAAATGGAATAATATTGAGGAAATGCCTATAAATGTGGTTGCCAATTACCGACGGATTACCTACAAACTCACCAACAAAATACCAACGGACTTTCTGTAGGTAAATTACCGACATATTACCTACAACATTTTGTTGGTATTTCGTCCCCACTTTGTAGATTTCCCTTAACTTTATCTACCACTTTTCCTGATTCTGAAACGGAATGTCGCGTGGTAATTTACAGTGATTTTCCGTCGATGAATTTATTTACCCTACGCCCGTGTACTAAATATGGTTATCGGTATTCAGTAAATTAAATTTGTCTAGATGGAATTTTATATTACCTCTGAATTTCGAAGTGATGGAAATTGTCAATTTATTTATGATGTGTGGACAATCATTGACCTTCCACTGCTATTTCATTGTTATGCGTTGGACTACTATTTGGTCGGTTAGCTTGTTTATATTGCATGGAGGATTCAGATGCATTTACTATTTCAAGTAGTCGGAAGAAGTCATGGTTTGACAATCACCGTAAGTTCCTACCACAAGACCTTCCATTTCGAAAGAGTAAAATCTCATTCATAAAAAATAAAATAGTGGTCAAGGTTGCACTACAAGTTAAGAGTGGAACAAAAATATTGAGAGAGATAGAAAGTTTGGAGATAAAAAAAGTCACATAATTGGATGTTGAGAAGAAGTGATGAAGCTGACATGCAAGCATTGTGGAGTGGAAAGAAGCATTTTTTGGGATTTACCTTATTAGAGTTCGAACTTGATTCAACTAGATTAGATGCCAATGCATATTAGAGAAATGAATGTATTTAATGATATCTTTAACACAGTAATGGAAGTTGAAGGAAAAGCGAAGAATACTTCCAAATCTAGGGAAGAGTTAAATGGATATTGTCGTCGATGCAGGTTGGCATGGAATGTTACAACGAGAGAAGAAATACCACTGGCTTATTGCCTTTTGAGACAAGCGGAAACAAGCCTTATGTGACGGAGTAAAAAAGCCCAGTTACCAGATGGACCATGCTTTAACGACTGCAGGCGTTGTATAAGACATAGGAAATAGTTGTTTGATTGAAAAACTATTATCATGTGTTTATATGAAGGGTTAATACTTGTATCATTAGTGAGCTTCTCCCCATCACATGTTTGGAAGGCACTTACGAAGTTGAGCCTTTTCTTGAGGACCTCCTGACTATTGTGATAAAAAATGGAGATATGGTCTAATTGGAAAATGAAATTCCATTAATTCTATGTAAGCTTGAAAGAATTTTCCCTCCAAGTTTCTTTAACTCTATGGAGCATCTTCCTGTGCATTTGGATTATAAAGCAAGATAGATTTGGTCTGTCTGATATCGATGGATGTAATAAAGTAGAAGGCAGAAATTGACGATTTCCAATGTCTTTTTGTAATTCAATGTTTTTTCTAATTTATTAAATTCTTTGATATTACGAATATATTATAGGTATCTTTGAAAACTAAAAAACAATGTGTGAAGCCCGGGAAAAATGTATTTTTCTGAAAAAGAGCGAATCGGTAATTCTTGCTGGGATGGTACACGTAAAACCCTAGATTTTTCTCTAGATCTCGGATAGTGAAAACGGATCGCGGTATTAAAGATCATCGTGAAATCGATTAGACTAAGACAAAGTGGTCGAATCAGGGAGCGGTCGAGTTTTCATGTAATTTGAGGTTAATAGCGGACGATCACGAGATGACAACGTGGCATGAGTGCATGCCCAGTGCACTTAAATTGGGGACATAGCATGGTGAGTGTCATGCCCTTATGAATGCATGCATTATAGTGGGATGAGTTTTGGCATGAGTGACACATGCCTTAACTTAGGCCATGTGTCATGCATGTTTGAGAACATGTCTAGGCTTAGTGGTTTGTGTTGGATTGATTAAAACATGGTGAAAGAAGGACTCTGCTCTTAGAACAATTCGTGAGCTGAGGAGAGGGAGGAGAACCAGGGGAGAAAATACCAGAAAATAGAGAAGAAAGGAAAGAAAGGAAGGAAGGAAGGAAGAGAAGGAGGAAAAGCTATAAGACCTCCATTATTGCAAGGTTGAAGGATTAAGGACTTGATCCCACACACTATAAGAGGTAGGGACTTTGCCTATTTGGTTAGTTTCCTTTCTTGGGGCCATGGAAATGGCATTGGTTGAGTTTGGTTGTGACCCTCAATGGAGGAGATTTCGTGTATAGGGTAAATGTTGTGTTTTAGGAGAGTTGCTGCCTAACTTTTTTTCCTTCGACCCCTTGATTGTGTTATAGCCATACCTTGGCCATAACTCGTCCGAATTAAATGATTATAGTTGTTGGGTAAACTAGACTTATAGGATAACACATCTCCTTGAAATAAATTACATCCGATTTCCTACTTCTTGGCTCGGGAAATACGTTAAGTGGGCCCCAGGTTGAGGCTGGTTTTCTGTCTTGTAATTTGAGATCTTGTATTTGTGTTTTGTACATAGCAGCCTCGCTCCATCAGAATTGAATGATTCTAATTGATAGATAAACTAGACTTATAGGAGAAAACATCTTCTTGAAATAGGTCTATCCAATTTCCCACTCCTTTTGACTCAGAAATGCATTCCTTAGGGACATGTTAGAGCGATTTAGTGCATTGGAGCGCCATGTTAAAAGCAGTGTTTCCGAAGCGTTTTCTCCTTGCTTTTAGATCAGTTTTAAATCATGGATTTTATGATGTAAAGGGGTTGAGAAATCTCTATGCTCGATTATGATGGTATGAGGCTTGATCATAAGTAGTGTGGTCTGGATGAGAAGTCTGCATCTCTTGGATTTAGAGATGACATGATGACTTTGATAAGTATTTCGAACAATTGGAGTTATATGTGTTGTGCTTGAACATGGCCATGTTTTGGCATGTTGTAGTCTATAGGACTGAGGTGCTATGTCCCAACCTGGAGACGTGAGACATGACCTCTATTTGCCTAATTGATGTTAGGAGTTATGGGAATGTATGTTTGCATGATGTATTGAATTGAGTGAATGGAATTCTAGCATGACAACATGTAAATTGATATTGAACTGAATATATGAGCATTTGTGCATTAGACATGAGGGTTCATGGTACACACCCTATTATTACAAGGTAAAATGTCCATGTAAGAGTCTTCATACATAGGGCATGAGTTTAGTGTGTTTGAGTGCGGTGGCACAATTGTATTGCATTGGTGTCACGACAAATCACCATCCACATGGGTGTGTGTACGTAGTGCGGGGATTTGGCGGTGCGTTTGGTCTTTGGTGTGTGGGCTCGGGGAGATGGGACGAAGTCCAGTTCAGTCACATAGTGTTAAATGAAGAATGGAAAGCAGGTAAGTATCGGGCGTAAGTAGGGATAGACACCCCCTTGGGTGAAAAGCTTGAAAACACAGTTTAGACAGGGCGTATCCATCGGTGAAGCACGAAAAGTATCGGAGGTGTAAGGCGATTGGGTGAGACCACAGAAATTTGTTGCCCAAAAAGACTGAAGCGATTAAATAAATATCATAGACTACGGGTTGTGTGATGGGAATTCGGGATTATTTCGGTATTGATTTCCCATTGCTTGCCGTGGGTGGTGGGTTGGAGGTTGACTCGGTACATAGGGCATGTAGAGTGTCATCTCATACATGCATGTAGTTTTTTTTCCATGATAGGATAGCATGTCTGCAAGGATTATGTTGTTTGTGTGACTGTGAAATGATCATTTGCAAGTGCACCTAGGTGGGGAGTAGCCACAGCGAGGTTTTGTTTCTCTTGGCGTAGCTTGCCACATCATGGGACCCCTCTCCCCGCACAGGTAAAGGTCACATGCGGCGGGACGCTCCTAGTAGACATTTAAGAGGACGGGTTGGCCTTGATGTATTTGTATATATGTGACAAGCGTACTCATAAATACATATCCTATTTTGTGTATTGGAACAACATTTGGTTCTAATGCACGTATTTGTACCATATGTTTGAGTGAGGTGCTATAACTCTCACGTTTTGTATATGGATTGTATGAATTTATTTTGTGTATTTATGAATTAAATATGAAGGGATGAGTCTCGGTATACGAGAAAAGTGAGTGCTATATCAGGATACTTGATTTCCATAGACTTCCGTAGGTTAACAGGTTGTCGATGAGACCCTCGGGTTTTGGAAGTCTCGGTTTGTTATCGAGCTTAGGTATGAATGTCTTGAGACTCACGGTGGGGCATGGAGTCTAGGACATCTTTGTTAATGTGTAAGACATCACGGCTTGGTATAACTTGGTGTTGGAGCGGAGTTAGAGGCTAACTAGTGCTCGAAGAATTGATATCAGGATCCTTAGTTTGGTATCGAGGTCTAGGTAGGAGGTTACAGGAGTCCATGGGGACAGGGATTAGATCCACCAACATTTTGTGTGTTTTCTTGTGTATGCTTTGATTGTATGTGCGTGATTGTGTATTTACAAATTGAAATGAATTATACGTGGTAGGATGTTAATACAGGAAATGCCAACACTAGGAGTTTGGCGTAACCTTAGAAGTTAGGAAGCAGACGGATGGTTCGAATATTAGATCAATATTGTAGTTGGCATGTACGCTAATAGTAGGACACAAAGAAATGATTCTAAACTATTTGTTTGACTTATGTAGATGGCAAGTAGGGGGCGTAGGAGTGCGTCCGAGGCGATGGTCGTCGCCACTGTTTTTATCGGCGAGCCTTCATAGAGGCCATGGGTGTTGCGATGGCCACAATTGCACAGGCTAATGCAGCTAGAGGTCAGGGAGGTGCCAGCAACCTCTAGAGGTTAAAGGCACATCATCCTCCGACGTTCACGGGAGGAGGGTACCGATATTGGCCAGAGCCATTGGATTCAGATCATATTGAGAGGATTCTCAGACTATGAAGTCCACCTTGGATGCTACTCGGATTACGCGGCTGAAACTCATTCGGCAAGGGTGAGTCCTAGATGCGGGGTAGGATTGGGTCCGCGACTTCCGGGGACTTGGAGACTATGACATGGCTGATTTTCGCCATTGTTCGCAAGGGAAATGCTCACATACGCTAGACATGAAAGGCTTGGGAGTTCCTTGGCGCAGAGACGAGGGACGATGGCTGTGCTCATTCATGTGGAAATTCACAGAATTGCCATGTTTCGGGGATGATTATGTGGCCACTCAACGTGACGAGTCGAGGAAGTTAGGGATGGGTGAAGTTGTCCATCAGAGAGCGAGGGCCATAGGGCATAACCTCTGAGATATTGAGCTTGATGAGGTCGATCTGACCTTGATCATTAGTGAAGGTAGATGGCCTTTCGTAGCATCCGGGATAAGAGAGGGAGCCAAGATTCTTCTTCAAGCTCGGGAAAGAAGTAGAGGACTTCTGTTCCACGAGGATTTTAGGGCGTCGCGGCTGGCGGAGCCCAACCCGGTCTGGGTTGCAGGTCAAGGCAGGCCAGATGACATGTTTTCCTTTGCCATCAAGCGGAGACACATAGGCGGAGCGTCAGAAGATACGGGTTTCAGGATCAGGGGACACTATAGTCCCAATCATTAGTGAGACATGAGCAGACTTAATATGTTCCTCCTTACTCGGCCGCGGGGTAGGGGAGCAATTATTAATTCCCGAGGGGGTGTGACACGGGCGTCGGTGTTTCCGCAGACCCAGTAGAGGGGTGAGTATTGTTTGAGGTCGGCCTTGAGTGTACGAGGCCGGGACATTGAGGACTCGGGGTGATATCTACATGTTTACTCCTGGATGAAACTGACGAATCAGTGATTTAAAGTCTGTTTCTACTCTTTCTTCTATGGGCAAGGGTGTTATTTGACTTAGGTGCATCGCATTCGCTGTCTTTGCATCTTGTGGCAGAGTGTTGGAGAAGCAGAGGTTGAGACAGCCCAGACGGGCCCTTTGCATGTGAGGTTTTCCCCCTAGGGACTGAGGCGAGAGTGTCGGATATGTCGGGGATGTGAGTTAGAGATCTCCAGGATTATACTCACGATTGACCTTTAGGTCATGGACATGTCAAAGTTCAAGGATAGGCTGGTTGACGGCACATCGGGTTGTCATAGATTGTGACTGTGTGAGAGTTACCGCCTACACACCATGCGGTACTTGTGTTGTGTTTCAGGGGAATAGGCACGATGCTTCACCCTATATTGTGTACTATTCATGATGGCATGGGTAGGTTGGCTGGCTAGCCTTACCTTAGAGGACGAGGTGAGACATGATATAATACTACCTCGGGTGGTTTTTTTTAAAATGCAGTGTTTTTTCGGACGAGCTACGGGATTACCCTCCACCGAGAGGGATGGGCATTTTCGCGTGAGTTGCATCCTGGTATGTCACCCATTTTTATGACTCCGCATAGGATGGCGCCGGTAGAGTTGCGGGGCTCAGGTCGAATCTGGCGAGGAGTACTAGGCAAGGTTTCATTAGACCGAACTTCACCAAGGGCGCTCTGTGCGGTTCTGCGAAGAAGAAGGATAAGACCCTACGACTGTGCATCGATTATAGACAGTTGAACAAGGTTACGATCAAGAATCGGTATCCATTGCCGATGATTGATGACTTATTTGATCAGTTGAGGGGGGCGCGAGTCTACTCCAAGATAGACCTTCACACTGTTTACCATCAGATGAGAGTTAGGGAGGCATACATCCCTGAGACAGCGTTCAGAATGCGGTATAGGCACTTTGAGTTTACGGTGATGCCCTTTGGATTGACGAATGCACCATCAGTATTCATGGATCTCATGAATAGAGTGTTCCAACCTTATTTAGATCAGTTTGTGGTGGTCTTTGTTGATGACATCCTGATCTACTCCCAGTCGGAGGTGGAGCATGAGGATCATGATACGTACTATAACTTTTGAGGGATCATGGAGTTGTATGCCAAGTTGATGAAAGTCGCGAGTTTGAAACTGCGAGGTGGGTTTCTTGAGACCGCGTGGTGTCGACGAGCGATGTCGGTAGACCACAGGAAGGTTGAGGCTGTGATGAGTGTGGAGAGACCGAAGTTAGTCTTTGAGATACGTAGTTACTTGGGATTGGCGAGGTATTACAGGAGGTTTATAGAGGATTTCTCTCGGCTAGCAGCACCTATGACGAGATTGACCCGGAAGGAGGTCAAGTTTATGTGGGATGACTCATGTGAGTGAGCGTTCCAAGAATTGAAGAGGAGGCTTACTTCAGCTCCTATTCTGATAGTCTCGAAAAGGGGACAGAGGTACACAATGTACTGTGATGCTTCGAATGATGGACTAGGATGTGTTATGATGCAATCCGAGAAGATTGTGGCTTATGGCTCTCGGCAGTTGAAGAATCACAAGCAGAATTACCCCATGCATGACATGGAGTTGGCAGCCGTAGTCTTCGCCTTGAAATTTGGCTCTATTACTTATATGGTGAGTAGTTTGAGGTGTTTTCACACCACAAAAGTCTTAAATACATCTTCACATAGCGAGACCTCAACATGAGGCAGCGTAGGTGGATGGAGTTTTTTGAGGATTAGGACTTCACTTTGCATTATATCGGTAGAAATGTTGTGGCTGATACGCTGGTCGAAATTCACTTGGGATGCGGCTAATATAGCTTCGGGAGTGACGGATGCACAGACAATGGGTAGTTAGAATTCTGATGCGATGACAGACTTAGGGTGCAGCAGGGGGTCGATGGCTATGTCGTCTCTCTTGAAGCGGTGATAGAGTCCTAGGGATAGGACCCGTAGAGCTAGTCCATTAGGAATGGGAGTACGAGAGCCGGGTACAATTGGCCGAAGGTGGGCCATCCACGGAAAATGGTAGTCTTTGGTATAGGGACGGGTTGTGGTCCCCGGTCGACAATTGAGGATGAAGAGATCCTCGAAGTTCCATTGCTCCCCGATTCGTGTGCATCCGGTGTACGAAGATGTATCGTGACCTTCATTGCCAGTATTATTGGAGTGGAATGAAGCGGCACATCGGAGACTTTGTTCTTGATGTCTCCATTTTGGTAGTGGTTACGAGCAAGGCGTGAGGAACTCGAGCCGGTGGAGATAGCGGAGTGGAAGTGGGAGCATCACGATGCACTTTGTGACTCACTTGCCCTGTGTGAGACATCCCGGAAGCATGATGCGGTGTGGGGATATAGTGGACCGACGCTCACCAGAGTCGACATTTTAAGCCATACGAGATGACCTTCACACTAGAGGAATTCTACAGGTTGTATATATGGGAGATAGTACGGTTGCATGGAGTGCCAGTCTCCATAGTATCATATCGGGATCCTCGGTTTACAGCTCAGTTCTGGAAGAGTTTCCAAAAGGCCATAGGGACATAGTTATCGATGAGTACTGCTTTTCATCCTCAGATGGATGGTCAATCAGAGTGGACTATTCAGATTTTAGAGGACATGCTATGAGCATGCTTCCTGTATCTCAAGGGTAGTTGGGAGGAGCACTTACCCTTGGTAGAGTTCACCTACAACAATAGTTATAAGGCGAGCATACAAATGGCACCTAACAGGGCTCTCTGGGAGGCCATGTCTAGATCAGGTATGTTGGACCAGTGGGAAGGCTCCATCACTAGTCAAAATCTGATTCAGAGGCACCTGGAGAATGTGGGTGAATCAGAAAGTGTCTCACTCTTGCATTTGGCATAAGAGTTCTGTTGATATCTAGCGACGACCTCTAGAGTTCGAGAGCGGGTGATCATGTCTTCTTGAAGAGGTGATGCCTAAGAGGAGTGATCGGTTCGGTAAGTAAGGGAAGGCTGTGTAGGGTACATTGGATATGAAGTGCTGGGGTGACATTGTGTATCGATTAGTGCCGTAGAGAGTTTGTGGAGCGTTCATGTGAGTATTCTACGTCTCTATGCTCCGAGGTACATAAATCCGACTCATATAGTGGATTGGGGCGAGCTTGTTGTTGATGTGGATGGGACCTTCGAGGAGGGACTAGTGCGTATCATGGATAGCCTAGGCTTGAGGTTAACGTGGCAAGCTATGAGGCTTGAAGGTGCAGCGATCTGGGGAGTTGAGGAGCTGTTTGTATGAGTCTTGAGGACAGATGTGTGACTATCCCTTATTGTTCGACGGGGAAGGTCACGTTTCCTAGTCATTAATGTTTTAAATGTGAGTTGCATATGCATGTGTTTGAATGTGTATTTGTAAGATTTCATGACGAGAATTCTTTTAAGGGGGGGGAGGAGAATGTGAGGCAGAAAAATGTATTTTTACGAAGAGCGAATCAATGTAATTCTTCTTGGGATGATGAGGCTGACACCCTAGATTTTTCTCTAGTTCTCGGATGACGAACAGATCGCGCCGTTAGAATCATCTTGCGAAATCTAGTTGAACTAGAGAAAACAAGTGAATCCCAAGACAATGGTTTTCAGTGCAGTCGAGTTCAGCAGACCAAATCAGGGTGACATGTGGCATGAGAGTGCATGCGACGTGGCACCAAAATTGGGGACACTTGGTACTTGAGTGGCCAAGTGTCATGCCCTTATGAATCATGCATTATAATGGGATGAGTTTTGGCATGAGTGACACATGCCTTAACTTAGGCCATGTGTCATGCATGTTTGAGAACCTATCTAGGCTTAGTGGTTTGTGTTGGATTGATCAAAACATGGTGAAGGAAGAAGGACTCTGCTCTTAGAACAATTCGTGAGCTGAGGAGAGGGAGGAGAACCAAGGGAGGAAAGACTAGAAAATAGAGAAGAAAGGAAAGAAAGGAAGGAAGGAAGGAAGAGGAGGGAAAAACTCTGAGACCTCCATTTGCGAGGATTGAAGGATCGAGGACTTGATCTCACACACTCTGAAAAAGTGGGGACTTTAGTTATTTCCTTGCTTGAGGTGTGATGACATTGGTTGGGTTTGGTTGTGACCCTCCCAATGGAGGGAATTTCATGTATAGAATTAAATGTTGTGTTTTAGGAAGATGCTGCCAGTTTTTCATAAACCCCTTAATTATTCAGCCATAACTTAGCCATAAATCTTTCAAATTAAGTGATTCTAGTTGTTGGGTAAACTAGACTTAGAGGCGAACATATCTCCTTGAAATAGGTCTATCTAATTTCCGACTTCTTTTGACTTAGAAATGGAAATTTCAAAGAGTGGGCTGGGTTAGCGTTTTCTTTCTTTGTGTTGAGATCCGTGATTGTGTTTGTATAGCTTGGCCATCACATAGGGGTGAATGATTCGATTACTAGATATACTAGACTTATAGGAGAACAAATCTCTTTGAAATAGGTCTATCAATTCGACTCTTTGACTTAAATGCATGCAAATGGAGCTATGTTCGAGCGGTTTTCTAGTCTTGTTCCCAGCGAGTAGCCATGTTAAAAATAGTTTTTCCAAAAATTGTTTCTCCCTTGCTTTTAGATGGAGTTTAAATCATGGATTTTGTGATATGCAGGGTTAATCTCTATACTCGGTTATGATGGTATGAGGCTTGAATCTTAGAAGCCGGCATTATGGTGTGGATCAAAGTGTCATCTCTTGGTTAGAGATGACATGATGACTTTATTATGTGTTCCAAACAATTGGAGTTATATGTGTTGTGCTTGAACATGGCCATGTTTTTGCATGTTGCAGTCTGTAGGACTGAGGTGCTATGTCCCAGCTTGGAGACGTGAGCCATGACCTCTATTTTCCTAATTAATGTTAGGAGTTATGAGAATGTATGCTTGTAACATGTAAATTGATATTGAGGCCCGAATATATATGAACTGCGTATTGCATTGAACATGAGGTTCATGTTTTAAATTAATATAATTAAAATGTCCTGTGAGGTCTTCATACATTGGGCATGAGTTTGAGTGAGTTTGAGTGTAGTGGCATAATTGCATTGCATTGGTGTACGACAAATCACCACATCACATGGGTGTGTGTACATGGTACTGATTTGGCAGTGCGTTTGGTGCTGAATCATGGGCTTAGAGATGGGGCCAAAGTCAGTGGAGTGCACGATGTTAAATGAAAATGGAAAACGAATAGTGTCGGGCGTAGCAAGTAGGGGATAGACACCTCCCTAAAGTGAAAAGCCTGAAAACCTTGTTAGACAGCATATCCATTTGTGAAAGCCCGAAAAATGTCGGAGGGTGTAAGAGACCCGCGGTGAGACCACAGAAAGTTACATTGCCCAAAGACCGCGAAGCGATTAAATAAATATCACATAGACTACGGGTTGTGTGATGGGAGTCGGGACTAAATTTTTTCTATCGCGCACATGCGAGCTCGGTCGCGCTCTAAGACCTCCCTGTCGCGCGCGTTGCACACTCGTCATACTTGCTCTGTTGCACGCTTAGGCCTCCTGTCCTGTCGTGGGAGAAGTATGTCGTGACCTGCTCTTGTCGAGCACGCGCCTCGTAGGGTGCATGGCAAGGCGTGTCACGTAGCGGCAATGTCTTGGCCTGTCGTGGCCTGTGCATCACAATCGGTTCCTCTGTCGCTTGATAAACTGCGTAGTCTACACACCGGGGTCGTTTGTTGCGGCACACCAGGCATTCTTGGTCTGGCATGTCGTGGCGTCGCGATGCACGGATTGCAGCGAGGACTTTCCTACCTTAGGCCAACTACTGTAGCGATAGAGAATCCATTGTCGTGACGAGAACCAACATTCTCTGTCGCGACAGAGACCCGAAAATGGGCAGTAACCCATTCTGGTCCTCTGCATCTCCGGTTTCCTTTTTCTTTTCTTTCCCAAACACACTAAATTCAATATACAACAACCTTTTTGTTACAAAGGTAATCAAGAAGCCTGAAAAAACACTTACCAAACTCTATAAATCATATAAAAATGAGTTTGATTACAACTCTGACTCGTTACATATACAGAAACTGGGTTTTTACCTAGAATTTTACAAACACACAAGTAAAGCCAAATCTGGCCTTTTTCCCAAATAAACCTCAAATTTGTCCACCTCCGGGTGTACTTCCAGCACCTAAAAATGTTTTCCCACAATGGGGTGAGGCACGGCCAGTAGAAATTCTTCTGAGGCTGTTGCCTAGAGTGCACATGCAATGCATATAAAGCTTGTTTCAAACAAAGATTTTTTCTTATAAATCATTCCAATGGACAACCCTCCGAGAAGTTCACTGGACAACCCTCCAATCAAGCTCATGGGACAACCCTCCGATATTGAAACATATTGGACAATCCTCCGATATGAAACATATTGGACAACCCTCCGATATCAAACATATTGGACAACCCTCCGAGTATAAGTTCACTCAAAACTCATGTTAATATATTAGGCATGCATATATCAACATCATTTTCACACAACCTGCTTGTTATTAAATCAAGCAATCAACATGCAAACTGGATTTTCAGTCTTCAACCCAGAAAAAACAGTAAGTCACACAATGAAGATCTCATGTTCAGATCCCACATATAAGTATACTTAACCTGTTCCAGAACTGAAATTCTGGAACCAGGATACAACCCAGAAACCCATCACCGTTTAATCCAAACTGTCATGAACCAGCCCTACCATCAAGGTTGAACCCATGTCCACTGAATGGCCCTTAGACAAGAGTAACTAGAGTAGGAGAAAACCCCTACCATTTGTAGTTTTTCCCGTCGGAAACCAGGTTCCTCCTCTCTTTTTCTTTCTTTCTTTCTTTTCTTTTCGAGTTTCCTCTTAGCTTTCCCTCTCTCTCTCTCTCTCTCTCTCTCTCTCCTTCTTGACTTTTTTGCATCACCTCACCCACCTTCTCTTTTCGCGTTGTTTTCTTTTGTTCCCCTTTTCTTCTTATCTTTTTTTTTTCTTTTTTTAGTTGTTTGCCTTCCTCTTTTGCGGCCAGTGAGCTGCTTTCATACGGCCTTCTGTGGCTTTGCTTCATAGCTACCATGTGGCAAGCAGTGCATACTGTCCCAGAGGGTGTACGTTATGTGTAACCGTAGAGATTACAGCATATGTGTACTAAGGAGCTTCCTTAATTAATTGAGGTGCCATAGTAGTATTTTTAAAGTTGCTTTTAAGGATGAAATTGTAGTTTCAAAGCATTGTGGCACTTTACAATTAAAAATTGGAGAAGTGAAAGTACAAATCCTTAGAAACATTAATTAGTTAAAGGATAATAATAATAATAAATTGCTAGAATGGTTAGAATCCTAGAAATTATCTAGATCTCGAATAATGAAACAGCTAACGCCATTAATTTAAATCTCGCGAGAAATCACAGTAACGCAGAAAAGTTTAATTCGGGTCGATGCCGTTGGAATATTTTCTCAATTCTGAATGATAAGTTGCGACTAAGGCGAGATTTTAAATTTTGGAAGTCAAGAAATGGCTTGAGCTAAGTTCATTTACAATAAAGTGAATTGAAAAGAAATAAATTTTTTCGAGGCAGAAACGGACTTGAATGAGACAATATAAACTATGTATCCAAATAATGATAATAATAAAAAAAAAACATAAAAGTCATAAAGGGGGACGGATGGGTAGTGGGAACGAGAATGGAGAGAGTGAGGACGTGAGGATAGAGAAAATTTAGAGAGAATTTCTCAGTTGAAATCGGGCGTAGATTTTTGTTAAGGCGGTAGGCGAAGTTGAATTTCTTGGCGTAGGTACTAATAATATCTTGGCACTCGTCAAACTTCAGGTGGAAATTTTTCCCTGCTCGTGTTTATTTGACCTAAAGAGCTGTATAATGGCTTGGAAATTTTTAGAGTAGTGAAGCCAATCAATTTGATCCCCATTTTTGGACTATTTTCGAACGATCCGGGGCTAAATTTAGGACGAGTTTTGAGCAGTTCGGGTTGAAATTTTAGGATTGTATTCGGATAGTCTGGACAAAATTTTTAGAAATATTTTCAGGTGTTTTTAGACTCTATGGAAAGTTCCTTGAGTATAGAATATGGTCTTATGCCTATGAATGGAATTTGAGGCCCACATATTTTCTGAAAAATTTAATTGGCCTTTTGAGTGTGCAAATTTGCTAGTTGTCTTGGCGTGTGTGGTATGTCTGTGAATGTGTGCAGGGTAATAGCGGAGGAGGAGAGATTGTGATCGTGCTTTATAAATTATTTGTAAACGAAAAGTGAGTGTTCTAAACTCTATTTTTTAAATACAAGTGTATTGTTTATAAATCGTTTTACACTGGTATGTTATGGTTTTAAATTATTAAACAATATTTAAAGAAAGCAATGGTTTTAAAGTATTAAACCATATTTCAAGCAAGCAACGGTTTGATTGTAAACCATATTTGAAAAACAAAACACATAATGGTTTGATTTTAAACCATATTTAAAACTCAAACAAACAATGATTTTTTGTTTGTAAAAACCATATTCAAGAACAATGACGAGAAGAATTTATCTTTTAGAAAATGGTGTAAAAAATGGTTTTAAACAAAACATGATGGAGTATTCAGAAATATGTACATGTTGATTGGACATCATTCATGTTTAGAATTTTGTGGTGAATGACAGTTCATTTATCATGATTAAAGAGACGATGGTATCTGGGTATAAGATTGTGTTAATATTATATTAGTGGCGTATTCAAGATCTTTCCATATATATGAAAGATGATAAGACCAAGACCTTCCCTTCTCAGTGATGGACCCGATCATTCAGAACCGGATGTAAATGAATCCGTGTTACTCGGAATAAACAGAAAAACTCAGTGATGGTTGATCATGATTTATCATTTCATGGTTAAAATCATTGGTAACAAACAAACATTTTAATGTTGACTTTAACAAATATTGTTGGATTAGTTGTTTATATTGTAAAACAGGTTCAAAATGTTTGCGAGACTCGTTGGTTGTTGAAAAATAATCTTATAATATGTTTACTCTTGTTTCATTTTATTCATTGTTTTCTTTTAAAACTATTTCCAATCTGAACCGCGGGCTATTTGAGACATAACGGGGTCCTCTGACTTCTAGTATATGTCTTTGTATTTACTCAGCGTAGCTAACTTTTTATTAGAAAACACTGCACTTGTATAGTTGTGCATATGTATGTACATAATGTGATGAGCCTGAGGCTCTTTTAAAGAAGTGTTGTTGGTTGCCATGTTTTAGAAGTGTAAATTGTATATACAGGTTTTGGGATATGTCTTGTATGCAGCTGTTTTGCTGCCGAAATTTTATAAAATCATAAGTTTAGAAAGAAAAAAAAATTATCTGGGGTTTTTCAGCGAGCAATACGACTTAGGCTTCCACAGGATTCTCTGATCGTTGGAGTAACAGGCGGGGGTTCTGTGGGGTGGCGAAACTGCTTTGCTAGTAGGGGAGGGGGTGTGTCAAGTTGGCATCAGAGCATAGGTATACGATAACCTAGGGCTTGAGGGGATATGATACTAACACAAGTTGGTATCAGAGCCCGTTCTTAGGAAACCTGTGTTATTAAGCATCGTAGTTTTCGTAGACCCTATTTTACACTATTGGCAACCATGCATTTTCAACTTTAAAGTACATACATATTAAGTGTTTCAAAGTATTAAACGATTGGTTTTTAAGTAGCACTGTCATGCAGCCGGAGGACGTCGAGGGTCGTCTAGGAGAGTCATTCGAGGCTTTCGGCGTCACGCGATTGCACAGAGAGATGAGCAGTAGTTGGTTCAACTCAGCCTCATGAATCGACCTCCAACAATTAAATTTGGACCATTTATGCCACAGAAGGAGCTCAAGTTCGAGGATTGTTCTTCTTGAAGCGGGTGGCATAGATTGCTCGGATAGTGGCTATAGAATAGTTAGCGACATTTGATTGGGTGCCCTTGATGGGTGTCTTAAAAATCAATAAAATTTATATCCTAAATCCTCTTGTAGTAAGCGAACTCTTTGCTGGAGTATAGTATCCTAGGTTGAACACGGGGATAGGTTTTCAGCCGTACAAATGATTTCTGAGGGAAAGGCAGAAATGGTGAATTCAATTTGGATTTTGGGATTTTTTGAAAACAGGGGGTGTAATGGTTGGCAAACTGAAATTTAAATAAAATAAAATGTAAAAGAAGTCTCCTTGAAGTGTCAGGCTACTAGATTCGGGTTCTAAAGTTCACTGAGGGGTTCTCGGGTCCATTTCCTCGAGTTTGGGAGGATGACCTATAGTCATTTCCCGAACCAGATCTTCATTTGGCTTTAAAAACTAAACCCTAAAATTTTCCCTTTTGAAAAACAGCATTTACTAATCATTCATGGTCCCGACAGTGAAAAACAATTCTCCCTAACTCACCTCATAATGATTAATAGAGGGTAACTAATGAATCTCGGTGGATCTGGCAATAAGCATCCCACTGAACCTAAGATTACCAAATAAAGGTCATTCAGGTGAATCTGAGGATTTCAACCTAGCGTGAAGAGAAAAACAAAAATAACGTGAATACACAACGTTGAAGCATGAGACCCTAATGCGCCAGTGGCCTTCCTCTTCAAGGAAGAGAGGGTTTTAGCCGCTCATCCTCAGAGTTATCATCCTCGGAGGGTGTTTGTGAGGAGAAAATGAAAAAGAATGAGAGAAAAGAAGAAGAAAAATAAGAAAGCAACTTGAGTTTGAAAGCTTGGCATGAAGCTTTATTTATTGATGATTTCCTCGGTGCTTGGCTTGGGGATTTTGTAGTCAAAGCCCCTTTACAAAATTTTAAAAATAACAATGAAAAACCTATTACAATGAGGGCAATTTAGGAAGAAAGCCAAACGGGTGACAAAATAAAACAAACGGCAGCGAGGAGGTCGAGGGCGGGATGAGCAGTGGCAAAAATTTGCAGATAGTGTCATGAACATGAATAGTGTGCATAGGAATTTCCTGCAGCTCTACATTTTCTACATTTTCTTCTCTTCTTTCCTTCTGGTCTCTGATCTGCTATGCTGAGTTTGACTCGAATTCTTCGTGCTTGGATTGACTCAAAAATTTTAGCCCGATTAGCTCATGGCTTGCAAAGTTAGCCCTGAAAATGCGTCGGTAGAATAGTAGGGACCTTAATGTGAAAATCGGGTTAATTAGAATGATTAGTACACAAAAAGCACTCAAAATCTATAATAAATAGGGTTCAAAATAGCACTTTTTGGGCACTAATTAGTCGCAGCCACCTCCACCTCCACCTAAAGAGGTTCTCGAAGAGTCTAGGAGGTCACATAGAGAGTCTGATTGGGCGCAGAGCCATAGGATGCTTGATGGAGATCGGCGGCCTAGTTATGGTTGAATGATAAACAAGATTTACGGAGTTATGGGCTGCTCAGATGATCAGAGGGTCCTGTTTTCAAGTTTTCTGATGGAAGACAAGGCTAAGGATTGGTGGGATGTCGTGGATAGGAGGTATCCTGATGGTATATCATGGGACCAGTTTCAGCAAGAGTTTACTGACATATTCTTTCCTCAGAGTCACAAGGATTCGAAGATTGAGGAGTTCTTTAGATTTAAGCAGAAGAACATGTTAGTATTAGAGTATGAGAAGAGGTTCTCAAAGCTAGTCAGATTGGTTCCATATATTCAAGTTGATAAAGTCCTGAAGTGCAATGGTTTCTAGTAGGATTACAGCATCGGATCAGAGTTCATTTTTTTGTGGTTCCTCAGAACATATTTGGGGATTTAGTTGAGGCCGCTCTGAGGGTTGAGAAAAGTACTACGTCTATGTATCAGAGTAGGCAGGAAAGTAAGAGGAGTGCACCCGAGGCCTTCTCGATAGGATCTAGTCGATCCGACGAGAAAGAGAAGCAAGGGTGGGGTTACGAGAGACGGGGTGCGGTCGGGAGCACTTTCCTAGTCATGGATAAGTAGAGGCCCCAGGTTTCAGTGATGACACCCAAAGTATTCCTCCTCTCTGTGATATGTGTCAAAAGCGACACTTTGGGGAGTGTAAGAGATATAGTATAGGGTGTTTCCATTGTGGCTAGGAAGGCCATTTCATTAAGGAGTGTCCTCGATTGATTTGGTGCGGGGAGACATGATAGCCCGGCTAGCTACCCTCGTACAGAGATGACACTCAAAGGTCTTTGGAGGTTTCTGAGTAGAGGAGCCGGTGCGACCGCGGGTGGGGCGGTCGGTAGGCGGAGGTAGTGCCCGGGGATGCAAACGGAGACCCGTGCTCGGGCGGAGTTTATCTTTGTGACTCGTAGGATGCGGATGTAGCTAGATGTGGTTCTTGATATTATTTCTATCATGATCATGATGCGTACATTAAGTAGACCTAGGAGCCCACACATTCATTTGCATTCGGGCCTTTTCTTCGGATAGAGACCCTGTTGGGGTCGTATGAGTTTCCCGTCAACGGGAGATTTGTTAGTCTCAGAGAGAGTAGTTAGAGATAGTAGAGTTCTGATTGGGGGATAGGAGTTCCCAGCGGATCTTGTGGCCCTAGATATGAGGGATTTTGATGTGGTTCTCGGTATGGATTGGCTATCTCGCCATAGAGCCACATTAGATTGTTATAAAAATTAAGTGAAGTTACATAGGCCAGGGAAATTAGAGGTAAAGTTCAGGGGAATACGCAGAGAAGTATTTTCCAGTATGATCTCTACCATGGTAGAAGCGAGAGGATCTTTATAGGGTTGTCGGGGTTATCGTATGTGGTGGAAACCAGAGAGAAGGAGGACTCTAGTAGATGGGATTCAATTGTTAGAGTTCCCATATGATGTGCGGGATTACCTACAGATAGAGAGAAGTGGAGTTCACCATTGATTTAATCAGGAATTTTGAGCTGCATTTCCATTCCTCCGCCCATATGATGAAGCTACTCTGAGGTTGAGGGAGCTTAAGGCTCAGTTGGAAGAGTTGTTGAGTAAGGGATTCATTCGGCCAAGCATATCTCCATGGGGAGCTCTAGTTCTCTTTGTGAAAAAGAAAGACGGGATTTTGCGGTTGTGTATAGATTACAAGCAAGCGAGCAAGTTACCATGTGTCGGTATCCTCCCTAGGATCGATGAGTTATTCGATCAGCTCCAGGGGTCTCGAGTGTACTCCAAGATAGAATTGAGATCGGGGTATCATCAGTTGAGAGTGCAAGAGGGTGATGTACCTAAGACTGCATTTAGGACACGCTAAGGGCATTATGAGTTTCTGGTGATGCCGTTTGGTTTGACTAATGCCCCGGCAGCATTTATGGATTTGATGAATCGGGTATTCCAGCCATATTTGGATAGGTTCGTCATAGTCTTTATTGATGACATCCTAGTGTATTCAGGTAGTCTAGAGGAACATTCAGAGCACCTAAGGATTATGTTGTAGACCCTAAGGGAGTGGCAGCTGTATGCCAAGTTGAGCAAGTGCCAGTTTTGGCTTGATAGGGTGGCATTCCTCGGTCATGTGATCTCAGCCGAGGGGGTGAGTGTGGATCCCCAGAAAATAGAAGCTGTGGTAAGTTGGAAGCCGCCAAAGAATTTGTTAGAGGTTAGGAGCTCCCTTGGTTTAGCTGGGTATTACAGGAAGTTTGTTGAAGGATTCTCGAGATCGCGGCCCCAGCCAAGGTGACAGAGGAAAGATGTCAGAGCATGATTGGGTGGATGCCCTACGAGCGAGTTTCGAGAGTTGAAGGGTAGATTAACTTCAGCTCCAGTTCTAGCTTTGCCCAATGGGAGAGATGGGCTGTGGTTTACAGTGATGCTTCTCGGCAGGGCCTTGGTTGTGTTTTGTTGCAGAATGATAGGGTGATTGCGTATGTCTCTAGGCAGCTAAAGAAGCATGAGGAGAATTACCCTACACACGACTTAGAGCTTTCATCAGTCATGTTTTCCCTGAAGATATGGAGACATTACTTATATGGTGCTCCTTGTAGGATCTTTACAAATGATAAGAGTCTTCAATATAATTTCACCCAGAAAGAGTTAAACCTGAGGTAAAGAAGATAGCTTGAGTTGATTAAGGATACGTATCTTATTGAGTACCATCCGGGAAGAAGCTAATGTTGTAGCGGATGCCTTGAGTAAGGCGGCCGAGTTCTTTGTCTCATGGGGTCGGGTTATCTTCCACTTTGTTAGTGGATTTGAGGATTTAGGGGTGATATTGGAGGCGAGGATTCGAGGAGCATTATTAGCCACATTTCATGTTAGACCTCCTATTGGATCGGTCGGGCGGGCGGTTCACGGGATCCTGAGATGTTTAAGCTTAAGGAAGAGATAGAAAAGGGAAAGAAAGTAGAGTTTGGAATAAGAGATGACGACATGATAGTGAAAGGACAAAGAATGTGTGTTCCAGAGTATGGCGAGCTGAAGAGAGACATTATGGAAGAGGCTCATTCATACATCTTTATGCATCGGGTAGTACCAAAATGTACAAGACTTTGAAAAAAACATTACTGGTGGAATGGGGATGAAGAAAGAGATTATAAATTTAAGTTCTAGGTGCCTAACTTTTGTCATTTGGTGAAAGTGACATCGAGGCCATGGGAAGATACGGTTACTCACATTCCGGTATGGAAATGGAAGAAAATCAGCATGGATTTTGTGACGAGGTCTTCCAGGATCGGGGCGACCGCGATCTTTATATGGGTGATAGTTGATCGATTGAAGTGCTGCTCATTTCGCAGTTAATGTAGAGGATTCTCACGGAAAAATTGGCCTATTGTATGTGGATAAGATAGTGAGACTTCAAATGGGGTTCCGGTTTCGATAGTTTGGATCGAGACCAGGAGTTCCATCCAGGGTTTTGGCCCGAGTTTGCGGCGACTTTAGGTACTACTTCATTTAGCACAACATTTTCATCCTCGGACGGATGGCGATCGGAGGGACCATTTAGACGTTAAGGGATATCTTGAAACTTGTGTGATGGAATTAAAGGGGAGTTGGGATACTCATTTGGCACAGATGGAGTTCGCCTACAACAACAGCTATCAGGTAAGTATAGAGATGGCTCCATTTGGCGTTATATGGCGAAATGTGGGACTCTAGTATGTTGGGTTGAGGGTTGAGGTGAGAGGAAGTGAGTGAGCCACAGTTAAGGTGCGAGATCCTTGGAGAAAGTGAAAGTTGTTCGTGATAACTTTAAGATAGCAAGAGATAGACAGAAAAGTTATACGGACAACTGTCGTAGAGACTTGTAATTCGAGATTGGTGACCGGGTCTTCTTGAAGATTTCCCTTGGAAGGGTGTTTTGAGATTTTGGAGGCGAGGTGAGCTCAGTCCGATATTTATAGGACCTTATGAGATTGTGAGAAAGGTGGGGCCGTGAAGCTACGGGTTGGGGTTACCCCAGGAGTTATCCATGATTCATGACACCTTCCATGTGTCGATGTTGAAATACATCCCGGATCCTTCACATGTCTTTGAGCAGCTAGTGCGACTAAGGAGAACGACTTATGAGGAAACACAATGCGGTGTAGATCACAAGGAACAGGTGTTGAAAGGATGGAAGTGATTCCTTTAGTTAAAGTCTATGGAAGAATCATGAGAGAGCGACTACACGGTGATAGAGGCTGAGATCGTCGTCATTGTCCTCAACTATTTTCTGATTGAGGTATTTTCCTTTCCTTTGACTTTAGTTTGTTCATTTCGAGACCAAGGAAATGTTCTAAAGAGGAGGAGTTGCCGTCCCAGAGGGTGTGCAGTGCGTATAACCATAGAGTGCATATGTGCTGAGGGCTTCCTTAATTAATTGAGTGTCATAGTAGTATTTTTGAAAGTTGCTTTTAAGGATGAAATTTGTAAAGTTTTCAAAGCATTGTGGTACTTTTGCAATTAAGGAAATTGGAGGGGTGAAAGTACAAATCATGGAAACATTAATTAGTTAAAGGATAATAATAAGAATAAATTGCCATAATGGTTCAGGGAAGCCTAGAAAATTCTCTAGATCTTGGATGAAGAAACGGACTGCGCCATTAAATTCGTCTCGCGAAATCTAATGACCTAGAAAAGTTTAAGTCGAATTCCTATCTGATCGGAATATTTTAATTTACGAATGATAAGTTGTCATTGACTTGAGGATAGAATTTTTGCCAGAAAATCTTGGAAATCGAAAGAAATGGCCAGGCTAAGTTCATTTACAATAAAGTGAGGCGAAAAATAAATTTTTCGGGCAGAAACGAACCCGAATGAGACAATATAAACTATGTATCAAAATAATAATAATAATAAAATAAAAAAAATAAAAAAAACATAAAAGTCATAAAGAGGGACGGACAGGCAGTGGGAACGAGAATGGAGAGAGTGAGGGCGTGAGGAGAGAGAAAATTTAGAGAGAGAAATTTCTCTCAGATTTATGGAAATCGGATCGTAGATTTTTGTCGGAGCAAAAGGCAAAGTTGGACTACGACGACAAGAGCTACGCGTAGGTACCAATATCTTAGCGTTTCGTCAAACTTCAAGAGGTAGGAAATTTTCCTACTTGTGTTATTTTGAGCCTAAAGGCTATGTAATGGCTTAATTTTTAGAGGTGGATTAAGTATAAATTTAGGTCCAAAATTTTTAGGTGAGTTTAGGCCACAGGAATTTTTGGGACTATTTTCGGACAGTCCGGGCTGAATTTTAAGACTGTTTTCGGACAATTCGGGTTGAAAAATTAGGATTGAATTTGGACAGTCCAAACATAATTTTTAGAAATGTTTTCGGGTGTTTTTAGACTTTATGGAAAGTTCCTTGAGCCTAGAATATGGCCATATGCCTGTGAATGACATTTGGGGCCCACATATTTTCTGAAAAATTTAATTGTAGCACAAAGTGTGCAAAATTTAGTTGTCTTGTGATGTGTGGTATAATACATCGAATGTGTAGGGTAATAGCGGAGGCGGGAGAAATTGTGAAATGGAGTGCTCGATTGTTGTGCTTAGAAAAGTGAGTGTTCTAAACTCACATTTTTTAAATATAGTGTATTGTTTATAATCGTTTTACACTGGTATGTTATGGTTTAAAATTATTAAACCCTATTTCAAGCAAGCAATGGTTTTAAAGTATTAAACCATATTTCAAGTAAGCAATGGTCTGATTGTAAAACATATTTGAAAAACAAGCACACAATGGTTTTGATTTTAAACCATATTTGAAAACCAAGCAAGCAATGGTTTTTATTTGTAAAACCATATTCAAAGAGCAAGCAAGCAAGCAAATTTATATTTTATAAAACAGGCCTTAAGAAATCCCTAGTTTTAAGCAAGCATACCGGTTAGAGGTATTCCGTACGTGCACGGTGAAATTAGGACATCATTTCATGCATTTTAGATTTGCCTGGTCGGCAAACTTAGTTCATTCATCATGGCATATTAAAGGGGACCTTGGCATGTACTAGAGTATATAGGGTTATCTTGCTAGCTATTATATGGTGACGTAAACCAAGGTCATTCCACCATATTTACCGGAAAAGGTGATGTGAGCCAAGGCCTTTCCACCTAGGTGATGTGGCCAAGGCCCTTCCACCTAGGTGATGTGGACCCAAGTCCTTCCACCAGCACGGTTGAAGCCCAGGCTCCCGTGTTTACTAGGGTACAGCAAGCAAGAAAGGCCTCCAGTGGTTGATCTTGATTTATAAGCATTTTTCATATAGTTTAAAATCAACCATTGGTAAGTAAGCAAACAAGACACATTTTATGAAAAGTTTTTAGAAACTTTTACAGCAAAAGCAAGCAAGTAGTTTTTGAAAAGTTTTAGAAACTTTTATAGCGAAGCAAGCAAGGTTTTCTGAAAATGTTTTGTAAAAGATAGTTTTACAGTTTTGAGACATTTTCGAGAAAAAAGCAATACTTTATAAAGCATATACTCAGCCCGAGCTCTTTTAGCTCTCATTATTTTTGTTTAAAAACTATTTTCCAGGGAAATCTGAGCCTGTGAGATATTTGAGCATAACGAGGGTCCTCGACTTCTGAGCATATGTGTTGTATTTACTCAACTGTAGCTAACTTTTATTAGAAAACACTTTGCACTTGTATAGTTGTGCATTTGTATGTACATAATGTGATGAGCCTGAGGCTCTTTTAAAGAAGTGTTGTTGGTTGCCATGTTTTAGAAGTGTAAATTGTATATAAAGGTTTTGGGAGTTATGTCTGTATGCGATTTGTTATGCTGCGAGAATTTTATAAAATCACAAGTTTAGAAAGAACGGTAAAAATTATCACGGGTTTCAGCAAGCAACACGAAACCGCTCACGAGGATTCTCTAGTCGTTGGAATGCTTGGTGGGGTTCCTGTAAGTTAGCGGCACAAGCTTGCTAGTAGGGGTGGGGGTGTGTCACGATTTATCATGGACACTCAGTCACGACTTCTTGTTTTCAGAAACGTTAAATTCCGATGGTCTGGGTCGCAGTGACTTACAGGGTGCTAGATTTCACGAGATGATTTTAACGTTGAAATCCGTTTTGTCATTTGAGATCTAAAAAAATCTCAGCTTTTTCTTCGGGACTATTCAAATAAATTAACGTTTTGCCATTTGTTTGAAAAATTTAGATTCATTTTTCATGGGTTTCCCTAGAATCTATATTTGTATAAAGTAATTTTTTTATTTACATTTTCTTTAATAGTATGTTTGTAATTTGCTACCTACTTTATTCAATATTGTTATATATATTTTTTGTATTATAGTATTATGGTTGGTAGACGTAATGGTAAAGGAAATGCACATGGAGGACGATGGGGTGGTAGTGGAGGACATTTAACTTGGCATGGTTTAAGAGATGAAGAACTGACACAATCAAGTTTATCACCATTAGTAGCACCATCACCAGCATTCCCTCATGTGGTAGTTCCACAATCACTTGCCACACTTATAGAGGAGTTTGCACAATCACCGGTGACTCCAAATTAAGATTCACCAATATCAACTCCGACATAGATCATAACGTTAGGCACTACGTCTTACGGATCTGACATTATCCTTTACACAGCTTTTTGAGTGAGTCAAGGGATCATGTATCGAGTTCAGCAAAAGTTGTAAATGCTTCTTGTAGCAGTGCTAAGCCACTTCTCATGATACGATATGGCTTGTAATTTTTGCATACTATCAATATAAAATTAATGATAAGATAACCTTTAATTTTTGTAGTTCTAGCATTTCATGATTTATATATGACTATATATATATATATATATATATATATATATATATATATATATATATATATATATATATATATATATATATATATATATATATATATATATATATATATATATATATATATGATTTTGCATGCCTTGTAGTTTGCTCCTCCTGAGGCTTTGGCGTGAATTCTGAAGTTCATGAGCAAAATTGACAAAGAGGATATATTTGGGCGCGATGATAAGGGAGCTAAGGAATTCTATTGGAATGAATTTAAGGTAATAGTTATTATGAATTTAAGGTAATGCTTATTATGAATCAACAATTATTATTATGGGGTAGGAATTCTTTTTAAATTTGTTTTTATTCAATTATTCTTGATAACACTATAAAACTTTTAATGTTACAGAAGCATTTCACATATGATGTGTCTCTAGAGCCTGTAATTAAAGGAATTTGGAGTCGTCGGGCTTCTATCCGATATTCTAGCACCCTTTTGGAATGGAGGGCAGTAGGAGTGCTGCCTCCAAATGTTCCACAAGACGTTTAGGATAGCTGGTAGACAAGCTAGAATACTCTTGAGTTCAAGAAAAAGTGCTTAGCTGCATCAAAATGTCGATTAGAGAGGGTTGCGGGACCGACAACTTTGGAATATCTAAGCTGCTGGAGTTTTAAATCTGCTATAGATCACTGCTTAGATCTTGTAAATAATTATTAAATGCTTCATATCCCTTACATTTTTATAATTATTAAATTGAAAATCGAATATAATTAGCACAACTATTGTTATAATATAATATGAAATAAGTGTATAATAACATTCTCGAAGCGTCTAATCGGACGATAGTGACTAACATGATATTTTGAAAAGATGCACAAGAGGAAGAAAGATGGAAGCTTTATTGATCAGCATCGAAAAATGTTGTCATAAGTTAATGACATAATAATGATTTCTTTAGTTTCTATATTTAATATTGCATTGCTTATTTTGAGATATTTACTTGCGTGTAGGATGAGGTGATGTCACGTTACAATGCTAAGACTCAAGGTATGACCAATGAGGAATTTGTACAATCGATTGATAAAGATAATGTTTTTTACGAAGTTGTTGGACCACTTAAAAAGAAGCGGGTTTATGGACTTGGAAATAAATGTTACATTGATAGCTCCAACGAAATATCGTTTGATCGTGAGCATTTGAGGGTTAAGCTATACAAGGAGGTGCGAGAGGAGATGAGAGATGAGCTTCAAGATGTAGTGCGGGAGATTAAAGAAAGAGAGGATGCAATTCAAAAAAATCAAGAAGAGATGAAGTAGATGATGAGGCAGAGACAATAATAGATGGAGAACGATTGGAAGCAAAAGCAACAAGAGATGGAGATGATGATACAGAGACATTTGAGAGCCAGTAGTTTTGTAGCTCCAATTATCGATCCAAATCACACCATTAATGATCACGCGTAGGATGTGGATTAGGAGTAGATGATACTTAATTTATTACTATCTAGTAAACTTTGTTTTAGGATGTTGATTAGGAGTAAATGATAATTAATGATAACTTAATACTATCTAGTAAATTAGTTATTTCATGTATATATGGTACTTAACAAATTTCTTATTTAAATATAAATATAAAATGTTATAAAAAGAATTGTATTAAACTTGAATTTATATTTATACTATTTTGGATCGAAAATTATAGTTTTCAATATTTATTTTTTTAATATATATATATATATATGTGTGTGTGTGTGTGTGTGTGTGTGTGTGTGTGAAAATACCAAAAGAATATAAATGGATGTTATCTAGCATTTACCAATGTTAACAACAAAATATGTCATACATTTAGCAACAAAATGAGAATCCGTTTGTATATTATCAACAGATGGACACTAAATTTAACAACGCATTATGTCTTATATTTTTACCAACAGAACGAGAATTTGTTTCTATCTTCCCAATGGATTAACACCGGACATTGTTCAACATTTACCAACCGATGGATAATCCATTGGAATTTTATCAATAGATTAACAAACATATTATCAACAGATAGAAGCTATTACTTAACAATGGAATATTATCCGTTGGTACACCACCTATGAATTACCAACTAATTTTTACCAAAAAAATAAAAAAATTTGCCAATAAATTACATTTCCCAACAATCACTTCGTTACTAATCCGTTGAAAATGTCCCTTGGTAATTGGTTACTAATCTGGTTGGTAAATATGTGACACCCTTATCTCAGGGGTCCCGTTGACAACTCGTTAACTTACGGAAACCGGTGGGTTTCGGGTAACCTGGCGCAACACCATAATGTCCCATTTATCGGGATCCAGAATTTAACAAAAAATCGGACAGAGTTTCCTCTATACGAGAATCTCTATCCAAAATACAACCTGTATAACAATACATCACATGATCCATCCGGCTCAATATACCACACCGGGTCATTCATGAGTCATAGCGACCACTCGGCCTCATTCAACCATACCTTGAATACCATACATGCAACTATGTAGTGATATGTTTACAATGGTTCAATTATACACTCTTATACAAAATGATATATTACAACTGATCGTTCTAATATACATATACAAAATATGGTCCAAAGCCACATCCGACTTTCTTTATATGTGCGGTCGAATCTTGGTCGATCTTTACTTTTTGTTTATGTAGCGAAATGGGAGTCCCCACGGCCAGGTGAGAACAAAGCCCGGTAGTGATAATCTCCTACAAGGGTTACTCCCCACCTAAGTGCTCATACAATGATCAAACCAACCTATACACATCCAAGTGAAAATGTCTACATGAATGTTGTATGTCATGCATGGAATGTCTTCATGCCCATATCCCGAGTCACTCACTAACTCCCTCACACATGTCTATGCCAAGTGTGACAACAGTCACTGGTAGTACCAATGACACACGTATACCGAGCCCTTACCGACTCACCAGTACCCAATACAAGTGCCAATGGGCAACTAATCCCGAGTCAATCCCGACTCCTATCACACAACTCGAAGTCTATGTGATGATTGTGTGTCTTAGTTTGGGCAACGGATCTTTTCGGATCACACCGCGGGTCTCTTACACCCAATGTTCTAGGCTTTTCACCTTAGGGGATTAATAGCCTATCACAACACACATTAATTATATTTCCGTTATGCTTTGAGCCAGTGAGTCATTTATTGAGCGTTGTCCAAGTCTGAGCTCACTACTGTTCATCAACACTAGCAGTGGATGACCATACCCATGCACACACACCCAATATGCTGATGTCCCTATGCATACACAATGCTAATGTTACTACAATTTCTCATGTTACATGTATGATGCACACTACATGAACCATTCTCATCAGTTGTACTTCATGTCAATTACCATGCAAACATATATCGCAAGCATATAAGTTCCATATATTTCATGCCAATATATATATATAAATATCGTATCAAGCATATTAGCATCCATCAATCCATGACTAAACAAATAATTTCATATAGCCTTCCTTAGGCTAACTCCTGTCAATTCCTACCCAATACAATAGCCTACAACATGCCATGCAATGGTCATGTCAAAACCCGGCTATTCACATTGACACAACAAAGCAACTTGCACACTTTGTGAAAAATATATATTTCAGAATAGTTATGATTACCCACTTTCCTCCATAGGCACATGGCTGGAATTTTAACTCAATGGGCTTTCCATAGAGTGCAAAAACATAAAGCGAGTTAGTTGAAAAGTTATGTTTGTCAGAAGATGGAGGCCAACAATCAGAAAAATGACAATTGTGTCCCACTCGGGAATTTACTGCTGCACACCATAGTGTGCTACTCCACTTTGAATGAATTTCTGAGTCCAAAGGGGTTGGAATTTGGATATACCTATTTCAAGGAGACATGTTTTCCTATAAGTCTAGTTTACCTAGAAATTTGAATCACTCAATACGGATGAGTGATGGCCATGTTATATGGCTGAGTCATGGGTGAAAGGGAAAACTTGGCCTCCCTTGGATACCTGAGCACATGCCCTTAAACAAAAGTCGCTAAGTAGGAGAAAAACCTACCTTAAATAGCGTGATTTCCGAGGACCATGATCTTTTCTCAGTTTCGTGATAACTTGAACCTTGGACTTGGGAGAGAAATCTTGTGATTCCGGTGCCCAATGCATTAGCTCTCGTCACGTGAAACGACTTTAACTCGACCTCTAGGAGTTAGGCGTAAAGCCTCGTAAAATCTCCGGAGAAGCTTGCTTTTTTTTTTATTTTTTTCTCCCTCATCTCTCTCTCTCTCTAACATTTTTTTTCTAGACCAAATTGTGAGATATTTTTTTATTTTAGATATTTTCTTGATATTTATACATGAGACATGTGGCTCACATCGCACCATGTGTCACGCTTCCCCAATCCGTTTTCGCCCCGAAATAATTTATTTCATCTTGGTTTAAATAAAATCTATCTTAAATGGACATTCTTTAAATATTTGACATTTTTCAAGATTTTTCTAAAAATCCTGTTTTTGGGGTCCACTCGACGCCCGTCACCTCGAAATTTGGGAAAAATCCGAATGTCTCGGAATTTAACGAAATATGTCTGGGTGACTAGATTTCATGAGATGATTTCAACGGTGAAATGCATTTTAACCATACGAGATCTAGAAAAAATAGGGTTTTAACTTTGTCCCCATTCGAACAATATTACCATTTGTGCCTTCTAGCTAAATTCAAATTTTTAGCTTTTCGAGGGTCTTACAAAATATCTTGGGTTTTTTTTTTTTTTATTTTGCCAACATATTTACTAATCCATTGGTAAAAAAGAAAAATATTGCCAATGGATTACATTTCCCAACTTATCACTTCGTTACTATGTGTTAAGACCTTTTTGTGGTATAGACCCTAACTGTGCAAACAAGGTTATGATTATGCTACTAAGGACTAAACAAAGTCCCTAGAAACGGCGCCAAAAACTTGTTCGACTAAAATGTGATATAGATAGCCCAGTGAACAAACAAGAATATATTTAAACAAGTAATAAAAGTGGATTTTCATTAAGTTCATATATCGTTCCCACGGGGGTGAGAATGAATCTATGAGTAATTACCTAACTACTTAAGATCCTTACTATTTGAACTCCAATATTAAGATGATTGGAAAACGAATAAAATAATACTAAAGTAAATTCATTAGTGTACATAATATATATATATAAGAATAGAGTTGAGAGTTCACTGAGTGAGACAACATTAGAACATAGATCAATGAATGATTGTCAATTTCTGCATCATTTTGAATCTTAGCTAAACCATAAGTTGGAAAGCTGAATTTTTCAAAGATGCATTGTGGTATAGTTTGGATTTCTCCCTCAACCATACCTTTCACTAAAGAGTAGAATTCATGTTATTTCGATTCTTGAATTTGTCCCGGCTACTTTTAAGATATAATCCTCTTTCTAAGATTTGAGTATTTTTTCTTTTCAGTACTTCATACCCAGATCTTAGGACTGGAGGATTCTTGCCCCATAGACAGGATATTGCAAGTCTTATAAATTTAGTCATTTCCTCATTCTTGTCTTGGTGAAATTCTCCATTTCCTTGATTAGATCCTTGCTAACACGGGATAAGAATCCTTTCATCAGAGAGAGGAGAAACCTTTGAGTGATTAAATTGATACTTCATCAAACTATCCTCAAACCATAAGTAAGTTAGTGATTTATCTGAGTAATCTTTCAGAGTTCATTAGTTCCCAAGTTTTAGTCTACCATACCCACAAAGAATTGATCTCTACCCTCGGGATTCTCTATCTCTGTGTCACGTAGAGGGCCTCTTGGAAATCAGGGCAAGATACAATACTTTGCTTGGGTACTAGTACTGGGAACAATTAAGTTCATAAATAATATCAATCAAATAAATTCAAGAATTCTAGCTAAGGTGTTCTTCCACTTTGTGCAGAAAATTGACGATCATCATCGACCTATTCCTAGAGGGAGCTCAACCTTTCAAAATCGGTTCACTCGTATCAGTGACTAACTGATCAGGAAAATTCATTGAAAGTGTAAACAAACTGAAATAAATGAAATCCATAATTTTTCCAAACTCCATTTTATTTAAAACAGTAATGAAAGATAAAAAAAATTTATGAGAATTCGACTTCGAAGCTGCACTACAATTCATTACTCAACTCTAGAAAATCAAAAGAAAACTAACTAAAAACTACCTCAAACTAAATCTACTAGAAAGGAAATAAAAGAAAAATAATATATAGAGAGTCTTCAACCACTAAGAAGTTCTGGATTTGTGGCAGCTGCGCACAATGCCCTAGATGTGTCTATTTCTAGACTTTGAATGTTATTGCTTACTTCAAAGGCAGTGTTAATGGATCCTAAATTCACAGCTCAAATTGGTTGTTACGTCGCGACATAGGATGCAATCGCGACATAGAGAGTTATGTCGTGACAAAGTCTTTGGTCTTTGTCGCAGCTTCTATTGCGACCTGTTCTTTAGGCTTTTTCTTGGATTTTGTCGCGACAGACTTTGATAATGTCACGATAGAGTTTTGATGCAGAAATCTTGTTCTTGTCGCAACAGGAATGTCTTGTGTAGAGACACCAAATTTGTTTCAACCAGCTTCTCATTTTCTTCTGCTTCTGGAATTTAACACGACATTATTTTCTTTATCGCGACAAGCATTTTTCTCTTCAGTTTGTCTACTCTATCGCGATAGGATTTCTTTGATTCCTTAACAATTTCTGTCGTGACATAATTTTATTTTGTCGTGACAGACTTTTCTTCTCTGCTCCTTATAGCTGGTTGAGCTGTTTGTTGCTACATAAAAATCTTTGTTGCGACAAACTTGACTTGGCTAATCTCAGTTCTCATACAATTTATGTCGCGACCGAATTTTCTTTTGCCATTTACCTTGATCATTGTCGTGACAGAGTTAAGGGTGTCGCGACAGTCTTCTTTTCATTCTTCTTCAGTAATGTCGCTACAAAGAACTCTTTGTCGCAATAGAGATTCTATTTCTTCCTGAAGTTCAACTTGGACTTTGTTGCGACATATAACTGTTAGCTACGGCATAGTTCTTCTGGTCTGCTTGAAATTATGTCGCGACAAACAAAAACTATGTCGCGATAGAAAATGCTTCAATTGCCACCTTTTTTCTTCTTTTCTGTTGGAATCATCTCATTTTTCAATTAAAACCTGCAAAACACAAAGTTGGTGAATATTCCATAATTTGGCATAAAAATAGATCTGAAACTGCTAAAAACATGCCAGAAAAATGGAATATAAATATATGAGTTTAAGACTCATCACTATGCTGTTGGTAATTTACCAATTGACATAAAAATGTCCCTTATTGATCGGTTCCTAATCTGTTGGTAAATGTACCAATGGATATGTATTTGTGTTGGTAAAATTTAATGACAAGCACTTTACCTATGGATAAAATCTGTTGGCAATCTGTTGGGAAATGGATTTAACAACGAATTTTATCATTTAGCAACAGATTTTGAACGTTGGTAAACACCAATTTTTTTGTAGTGTATCCATGCCTCTCTTCAAATAATCTGTCAAATTTGGGAGAGTTGAACAAGACTCTTGATTGTGCTCGAGTCTTTATTCCTGAGAAGAGAACAGAAGACACGTTTTATGTGACATATGCTACTTTCATTGGTAGTTTGATAGATGGGTCTTTGCATTTCCTTTAGAAAGACACAAGAATTGTACATTGAAGCTAACATCAACCATTGCTCCAAAGGGTAAGCCTCAGAAATTTTAGCACCTCGTAATGAGAAGGGCAAGACCATTCAATGAGACTTAAGGTAATTTAATCTCTCATTTTTCTTCATGTTTATGTCATACTTTTCAAATTAATTATATTAACATTTTATTTCTCTTGCAGAGGAAAAAGATAGTGATGCAAGTAATAGCTCTAAAACTCATTTGAAGAGTCCAAAATCAAGAAGAAAAATATATTTAAGCCCCCCAACATGTTATTTTTTTGATGGATTTCCCAATACTTCCATGCTTCAAAGCAACCTTAATAAGAAGGTATATTGCTTATAGGTTCTCTTCTCTTATTTTGCCATATGCTATAACTTTGTGAATTGATTTTATTTTATTTTTGTCATTTACCTTTTTTTTAGCTTGGTAATCAAGATATCACAAAAGAAGTTGGGTGTTTTAATAATCCCAAGCATAGCTCTATTTCTTTTTTCAGCCTTGATCCCCTCATTAATTTGGTTAGCTTACTAGTCATGACTCTATTTAATAAGGCTCCTTCATTGAACAATGTGGTGGAAGGTACTATTGCATCATTGGTTTCATTCTTTTATGGATTTAGTACTTGTTTATATCAATTTTGTCTATTTTTTTTCTCATATACTTCAAAGTGGGAAGGGAATGATATTATTTTCAATGCCTTACATCTTGCTGTGAAATACCTTTGGGAAAGTCTCCAAAGTAAAATTGCTTGAGCACCACTCCTTCAAACATATTTGCTTTTTGATGACTCTAAAATCCTCCAAAGGATTAAAGAGTACAAGGAAATTGATCCATCTCGCTTATGCTCTATGGAGGTTGATTTTTTCAATAAAATTGGTAAACTTCATGATCTAGAGAATACCTTAGCTTTAACTTTGCCAGCTAGTGTTCAGGTACTAAAGATAAGGGAAATAGAGGGTCAACTCCAAAAGGCACTGGCCTTCAAAGAAGAGGATAAAAGACAACATTTCTCTCACCAAATGGAGATTTCAACCATTGAAGAAGAATTGAAATCTTTAATGCTGAAGAAGTAATAACCAGAAATGGAACAACAACTAATACACACAAGTCTCCAGACAAACTAAAGAGAAACAAAACCTATAAGTTTTAATCATTTAGGTGCATAAAACATTCAATTGTTTGTTTAGAAGTTAGTTTTTAGCATACTTCATTCACTTATCAGTAGTTGTATCAGCAGTTGTGCTGCTATGAAGTGTGGCTATGAAGCGAGAAAGGAAAAAGGAAGGAGTATGAGATAATGCCCTAAAATGTAGGTAAATATAGCCTTTACCAACTTTTTGTCACAGTAGTTCTTGATATTACAACCTTTGGTGACGTTTATGCGATTCTTGAAATGTCAACAAACACTTATATTGACATAGTGCAATACTTCTTCTTCTTCTTCTTTCTTCTTATTCTTCTTCTTCTTCTTTTTCCTTGAAATGTTAGCAAACACTTATATTGACATAGTGCGATGTTTCTTCTTCTTCTTCTTCTTCTAACATAATGCACCTAAAATGTAGGTAAATATAGCCTTTACTAACTTTTTGTCACAATAGTTCTTGATATAACAACCTTTGGTGACGTTTATGCGATTCTTGAAATGCCAGCAAATGCTTATATTGACATAGTGAGATGCTTCTGGTTATGCGTTTGATTTTTCAGTCAATATGTAACCAATATTGGTTTTTCTATTCATTTTATATATGAGTTAGATTTTTTGTTCAATCTATTTCCTTGTATCAAAGTGGTGGTTTGATTTTCCATCTAGTAATGATTTTTGTTTTTGTGTTCTTTTTGGATTTAACTTTAGCTTTAATGAAATTAAATGTGGGAGAAAATTGAAAGAGGGGTACACAGGACAAGGCCACTTTAAGATGTGATTAGTCGCAAATATTGTGTAAGGCTATAGGAGTACATGAATTCGACCATTCGAGATATGATTGCATATTTTCAAAAATTTAGGAACATTAGTAATGTGAGACATTTATGTGGAAATTAAATTATATATTATCTTTAACTGAATTTACATATATTTCTACTAATAAAGAAAGTTTTGTACTTTTTAATGAAAACATTTTTGTAAATAGAGTACTAACCGCTACCACAGTACTATAGTTCCTAATAATAAAATTAGAGTTTTATGTCAATAAAAGACATTTGTAAAAAGACTTATTCCCATCACACTAATCAGACAACCATTAATAAGAGTTTGGTTCACATTATGCGGTCCACGAGCGAGCAATCAATGTAGTTGTCGGTGGTATAGACCTCCCACATTTTCAAAATATATGGATCGAATTGACCTCCCACATCTCCGATCATCTTTCTTTAAAATGAAGTCTTTGATGCCCTCATCAATTTGACTTAGAAAAATTATTACAAAAACGAAGTCTATTTTTAATTCTATTTCTTTTAAGTCACTATGGACCTTGTCGATATGATGATCTTTGTGAGTACCGTGGCCTTTGGGCCCAGACCCACTACTCAATAAGCCCAGCAGCCGTGCAGGCCCACCGCCTAGCCCGCCACATGAAGCAGCCCAAGGCAACACACTATATTAAAACCACACGGGAACCAACCAGGCAGTGCAGTCCTAGAACTCGTTTGGGATCCCGAGTTCCCCAACCGGCCATCCTACCGCCTATGGAAAAGGTATTATGGATGGCTATATTAGGGAAGAGATCACCCGCAGGATATTTATCCACGGATCTCCCAATGTCCCAATCTCATACGCCTCAAAAACATTAATCCTTGATAAGGAAGAAATAGTCCTTGTTAAGGAAAGAGAGATCTTATCACCAAAATCACGAGATTATCTTTCCTAAAATCAAGGAGAAATTCGAGTATAAAACAGAGACTCCCCACGAGGGAAAGGTATGCAACTCGATCTGTGCTAACTCCTTTCTTTCTCTTCTCTACCCTTTTACTGACTTAATCATCAAAGAGGCGATCGACACACTGCCACCGGACCCCCTTTTTGACAAGTTATCATTGCGTCGCTGATGCCCCGGAGGTCAGACGATCTAGGAAACAACAATTGACACCGTCTGTTTTTCTAGAGGGTGTTTAATGTTCCATTACTGGATTCCAATCATCACTAATCAAACAACAAGTAAGAAAATGAAGAAAGAAAACAAGAGACAAATATTGAAGCTCAAATCTGCAAACATTCAGATTTTTAGATTTTTAGTTTTGCTTTCTAACACTCCCAAACTTAAAGTTTTGTTTGTCCTCAAGCAAAGAAAAGAAAGAAGTTGCTTATCCCCAAGAAATGGAAGAGAAGAGTTCATTTCACCCATTTTATTTAACTAAAAACTGAGTTAGCAAGTTTGCCAAGGTGTATGTGATATGTGTCTCAAGAATTACCTTTGCAGAATATATAGGTAATATGATCAAGATAATTTATTTTATTTTAATAATTGAATTAATCTCATAATAGACAAATTTAGACCATGGTTCTGACTTGTGTGTGTGTGTGGTATTCCCCTATCCAATCAATTTTCAAGCTAGATGAGTTTATGAGAATTAAGATAAATAGGCGGATCTCCTAAGATAATATATTTAGGTTCCATAGGCTTGGTGTTCTTATCACTCTCCAATAATGTAGGCTCACACAACTCTCAAGGTCAAGTAGTTCTTTATAGGCTTGTAATGTAAGGCTTGGGTAAGGGGTAGTTGAGTAGTCATTTTAGGCTAAAACTTACCCAAACATACATATTTTCTACATTGACAACTCCCTGCCATCTGATTTTACCATCGAGCATAGTGGCTTATAAGCACCCAAATATGTTTCGATGCATCATTCCATACTCTTCATATCACCTTTCTACACAAATTTTGTACCCTTTCAGCGAACACCAAGAAGCCTTTTTCTTCAAGACAAGGTTATTAGAGTGGTGCAATGTCAAAACCCCCTTAGGCTTTCTACCAACCCTTAGTGAGCTTTAAATCAGTAGCTCCCAGACCAGTTGGCCTTAGGGTACTAGGTGTTGAGACACCCCTTAGGATTTACTTACTCTAGGAAAGGTAGGCTACAAGGCTAGACTCACTCCTCCTTGACTTTTTATTCTATTTTTGCTTCTTTTACACTTAATATTTTTATCTTTTTCTTTTTCTTTTTCTCCTTCCTTTTTACCAACCTCTTTTGATTTTCAACTTAAATAATTTCAACTAATTTGGAGTTATTTTTCCTATGTAAAAAATAACTCCCCCAAACTTGCTTCTCACCACATTTCTCAATTATGTTCAAATCCTCATGTTATGGGTGAGTTTGGTTCTTTACTAAGGGATAGTGATGTATAGGAAGGTTATTGGCTTCAAACTTGGTTCTTATAAATAGAATTTTGGTTCTTTAAGGCTCAATATTTTGGTACTAGGGGAGTATGCATATGCATATTAATAGGGTTAGCTTGAAAGACAATATTTCCACGGATGGCCTATATAATTTCTCAATTGTTGGGTTGTCTAGGATTTCACCTCAAGCGATAATAGAACAAGTTCTATAACCTATGGAGATCCAAGATAGATGGATTCTCATAAACCTTCTTCTTAGCTTTTCCAAAGGGTACTGGTAGTAAGTGCATGGATTTTGAGAAACCAATGACTAAATAGCCTATTAGAGATAGCTCATTAAAGCATTAAGTCCTACTATCTTGAATACTGTCCATATCTCAAGGGTTCAATTATGATCTTCATTGACATCACAACTACTCCAAACAAAACTCAATTAGCTCAAAAACTCTAACTAAAAAAATAAACCAAAACTAAGATGTAAGTTGGAAAGCATCAAACAAAGTCATCATCTATAAAACCATAAGAAAATTTCATCCTCAAAGTTATCATGTGCAACATGTGGGGTATGACATGATAAACCAACCAAAATAAACACCCCCAAACTTTGGGATTAAAATTGTCCTAAATGTTTAACAATGAGCAAAAGGAAGCAATAAAGTAAAAGGGCAATAGAGAGAGTTGGGAAAAGTGAACTCCTCTTTCTAGTCTAGGCCACTTTGAATAGGAACCTTGAAGATTTTTAGACCTTGACATTTGTGTACTACCCCTTTCTACACTCTTTAGCTTCTTTAGAGCCATGAAAGTGGCTACACTCTTTAGCTTCTTTAGAGCCATGAAAGTGGCTACACTCTTTTGCTTCTTTGGAGCCATGAAAGTGGTTGTGGCATTTTCTCAAACACTTGGTGTGTGCCAACTTCCTTCACCTCAAATGAGTGAGTTTTGATTCTTCAAAACCTCCTTCCAATACATACCAAATCCTCCACAATCAACAATGATCCACAAAGAACCCAAAAACAAACAACAAATCATAAAAATTTCTTCCATTGTAACTCCTCTTTGATGCTTGGAATGATGGATGGAAAATTGGGGTTCAATAAAGGTAAGTTTGTGGGTTTGTGATGGGTTTTGAAGCTTGGATATGATAGAGATGGACTGGGGAGGGATGTAATTGAGGATTTGAGTAGATGGAAGATGACTTTGAAAGTGGTTGGAAGTTTCAAAGGTTGGAGGGAAAGAGTATGGCCTGATAGAGTGCAAAGTAGGAAGAAGAAAAATGAGTTTTAGGGTTTAGAACCTGCAATTTTCTTGATAGTGGTCTTTGGTCGTCAAGCAATTCTGCTTTCGGCATCGCGATTTCTCCTCAACTTGTTATACTCATATCTCCTTCATTTTAGCTCAGAATTAGATGTGTAAGGACTCGTTGGAAAGCTCTTTCAATGTATAATGTGATCATAGGCTGAGGTGAATTATTTGGAACTTCAATAAATATAGAAAAATCAGAATGTCCAATGCTGTCCAGTGTGGTGATTTATTGACTCCTTAGGTTCTCCTTGATTTATCCCTTGCCCATTATGCTCCAAGGGAAGTCCTCTTGTCTTCAATTCTCCTCAAGCATGATCATGAACCTTCCAACTTTATATTTCAATTCAATATGGTTCAATTCATCTCAAAAACCTCAAATTTGATTAACATCTCAACTCCATCATTTTCACACTTCAAGCACTATAAGTACACCAACCACTTTCCAACTCCTTTCCTTTGCTCTTGAAAACTAGTCATGACAACATGTTGAGTTTTAAGCCTACTTTATTCTGTAAACACTAACAAACAATGTTAAAACACCATTGGGATTTTCAACCCGTAATTAAAAAAACATAAACAAATAAAATAACTAAAAATAGACAAAGGAAAAGAGAAAAGAGTGGATAGAATCCTTATTATTTAGCTTGGGTTGCCTACCAATTAGTTGCTCCATTTTTTGAGCCTAGCTAGACTCATTGGAAAAGTACTAGTGCTTCCATTTGACCAATCATCTATCTTGGACAACACTTTCTTTTCATAACCATTCAGCTCAAGGGTGATTTATTCCTAGTTTGAAATGGGGAAAGAAACTCATAATCCCCTTTAATTGTGGCTGGTGGTTCAACCACAATTTCTTCAAAAAAAATCCCCTTTATGGGATGTAGATGCAAACTCATTTATACTTAAGGGGGACTATTCAAACATGTGCCACGCAGTGGGAAGCAAATTTGCAGAATTTTCTGCATAGTTCCTCTTGCTCCGTTAAAGGTAATGGTTGGTAAAGATTGAGCTTTGCTTTCTCCTCACCCACAAGCAAGATGAGCTCCCCATTGTTGATGAAGTAGGCGATATTGAATGCGAGCTCTAATAATGAATCAGACAAGAAAGTGTTTTCTCGAGAATTGCAGCAGCAATAATGTCAACGCCGGACATAAGATGAAAAAGCACTCTCGGCATGCAGCAATAAGAAAATGTGCAAGACACCAACAATGTAAAAGTATGTTTTAAGCTTAACTTAATAGTACAAGTTTTATACAAATTTGATATTCAATATCCTAGTTATAACATTTGAAGTTTATGAAACCAAGTATCCTATCTATTGATATTTTAAAATTCAATTATTCTCAAATATCAGCCATAAGTAGTTGGATGTAAACATATTCGAACATAAAGAATTATATATTATTTTGTCATCTTCATGATGTTAAATTATACAGATAGCATTATTTATAGAAATTGAGAATTCAAAAATGATTTAAATAGAAATGTTCGGATATATGGAATAAGTGGATTTTTTTTCTATTGAAGTTTTAAGCAATGTGAAATATGCGGGCATTTGGAACATATAAAATGGTAGGGATTTAATATAGATGCTTTGATTGGGCAGAAGAATTAACCACTTTGCTACAAACAAACATTAAATTATTTCTAGGAGAAATTTCTGATTATTAAGAATTCCCTTTGGGATTTACAACACTTGTCACTCGTTTGAATTAATTAGTCGTGTGGTATAAGTCGCACATTCAAGTTTTGATAATTTTGAGATTAAGAATCTTTCCTATCTAATATTATAAAAAACATTAATAATTTGAAGAAAAAATATTAAACATTGAAAATATATTATTATTTTTTTAATCGAACAATAACATCAATTCCTTGTCTTTTCATTAACTGTATTTATAGAATATTCTTTTTTACATCCTTTAATAGCCCATAGATAATATAAGATAAAAGCCTTATTTTTTAGCAAAAAAACCAACCAAAAATTGACATGGAATCTTATTTCTTGTGAATCATTCATTTTCCAAGTGCATACAAAATTCTTTGGAAAAAGGCAAAAGAATATGATATAGCCAGCCTCGGGTGAATTCAGCTTGGTCAAAGTGTCCTAAATTGATGGTCTCTTTTTAGCTCAAGCTAATTCACGTGGCATATTCTCCACCTTGGTCATGCAGTCAACTCGATCCATCCAATTAAATTCAGTTTATAGTGGACAACCATCCATCTAATTCAATTTGGTTTATAGTGGATAACCAAGTGGCATGTTTTACCTCGAACATCCATATGATGCCCTCTTTAGCTAACAAAGTCACTTCAGTTCAGTCTACTTTAGCCTTCACTTTGGTCCTTCATGCGAATTACTTCACTCTATTTGTAAAAATTTAGGTAAATTTGATTTTTCGAAAGAGCAAAGCGATGGAATTGTCAATACAGTATAGGTTGCAAACCTGACATTTTTCTAGATATCGGATGACGAAACGAACCTCACGGTTGGATTCGTCTCGTGAAATCTAGTTACCCAAACAAATTTCGTTGAGTTCCGAGGTAGTCGGATTTTCACAATTTTCGAGGCGACATGTGTCTTGTGGACCTCAAAATCGAGATTTTAAGAAGAATCTTGAAATCGAGAAATGATCTGGATAAAGTTTAAATAAAATAATTTAGACTTTCGAGACAGAAATAGACCCGAACTAGTTGCAGACACGTAGCGCGACGTGAGCCACTCACTTAAACTTAAGTGAGGGGCTTGTGGGACAGAGGAAAGAGAAAAGATCCCATTTCCTGGTTTTGACCAAGAGAGAAAGAAAGTGAGGGAGAAAGAGACCTAGACTTCTCTCTACAATCTGCAGTTCCGTCGGTTAGATTGATGGAGCAGTGAAAAGTTCATCTACTACATTGAAGGCTATGCAGTACAAAATGAAGGATTTTGACAAAGATCCAAAAGAGGAGATTCGGGGGAAATTGAATTTCTTGGGTTTGGAGGTGTCCTCGAGATCTCCTACTGGTTCTACTACGCTTCAAGAGGTAGGGATTCTTCCTACTCTGGTTTTAGTCTCCATCTTTTTGCTAATTTTTGGGTTAAAATGGTGGAACGTGTTAAGGGTCTGTTTGGGTAGAAAAAAAAAAAGCCCAAAACCTGACGTTCTTCACCTAGGCGAAGGAAGGGTTCGCTCAGGTAAAGGTGGGCTTTGCCTAGGAAAAACCGAGGCCAGCTTTCAAGTTATGTTCTACCTCGCCTAGGTAAAGCTTTCCTTCTCCTAGGCGAAGCTTTCCTTCGCCTATGTGAAGGTTGAGGCCTATCATGGTTTGTTTGTGGCCAGTGTGAGGGCTTTTTTGGGGCCTATTATAGAGCTTGCTTTGGGGGCTATTGTGGGTTGTTTTGTGGGCGTATCATATGCCATAATTTGCCTTAAGATTAAGGTGCCATTGCTTGCCCTTGTAATGATGTGTTGATTGTGTTGATGTCTTGAAATGTTGATATGTGTGTACTAATATATTGACATTGATGTGTGTTCATATGGGAATCATGTGCATATTGATATGATTACCCATGGTGCATGGTGGGATGCATGACTTAAGTGGTCTATGATACGGTGACTCTTTGATGTTTGTTCAAAGAGGTGTCTAGGGACTGTTTGGGATTAAGAACAATAATTCAAAATGTTAAGGGCCTGTTTGGCCATATTATAGCTCGGTCTAAAGGGGGTTGTTAGGTGGTTGTTGTGGGCACTCTATATGCCACATTTTTCCCTAAGTATTAAGTGTTTTTCTTGATATGTGATAGCATGCTTGCTTGTTGTGGTATGATGAAATGTTAATATATGTGTGCTAAATGTATTAACATTGTTATGAATGTTTAATTGGAAATTATATCCATGTGATATAATTGTCCAGGATACAAGGTAAATTGTATGGTTTATATTGTCCATATGTCATTCATAACATGTGGGACATTGCATTGTATATGCACGGGAACCTCGTAATTCATGGGTGTGGGCGCATGGTTAGGATCAAACACCGCAATTGATGATTTGATGAGTGGCCTAGGTACCATTGGATGAAGTACAACAGAGTTGCACAGTTGAATAAAATGGTAAAACTTGTGTCAGGTAATAGCAAGAAGGGTTAGATACTCTCTCGGGGGAAAGACTTGAACTGGTTCAGACACTCCTATGGTGAATGTCCAAAAAGTGTTGGAAGGCGTGCGGAGCCTACGATGAGACCTTAGAATTTTGTTGCTCACAAAAGACACATGGTTTTGTAAAAGAAATGATCATTAAGGTTTAACATCCAAAAAGCTTTTGGTTTATAAACAAATGAATTTTGTTTCACAATGATCATTGGATGTAATTCATCTATGACGGATTTTATCACACCTTGGCGTTGCATTGTGTGGTAGGAGTTGGTAAAGACTTGGGTATAGTGGGAGTCGGTAAGGACTAGGGCATGGTGCATGAGTGAGTATCATCTCATTTCATGGCAAGGCATATAGAATTCCAACCTAGGATTGCATATTCTTATTGGAATTGTGATGTGAATGTGAGATGAACATTGCATGTGTGATGAACTTAAAAGTCATCTATTTTCAGTCCATTTTTCTGATTGATTTTTATATAAAAGGATTGATTTATATGCAAGAATATGGAATAAACTTCACCAAAGCTAAATGGGAATTCAAAAGCCGGGGAATTTAAAGTAAAAGAAACGATGTGGCGGACGATCTTGATATAATTGGTGAAGGAAGTTGTAGTAGGAAGCGCAAGGATTAAGGAATTTGATAATGTGACTTTTTAGAAATCAAAGAATGCATATTCAGGTTGCAACTGTCTCAGCTCCATTAGCAAATGGCGTAATTGAGGACAAAAGCGGCTGGGCGTGAAAGAAACTCAAAGGCAAGCAACGAGGAATTGATGAAGAAGAAGACATGATGTCGCGACATCCTTCAGAGGTCACGACAGAATTAAACCCTGTACAGTGGACAATGAGGTCGCGACATCAAAAAGAAGTTGAAGGTAGGAACAGTTGAAAAAGATCCTAAAGTAGCAAGAAGAAAAGTTCAGAAAAGAAATGGAGGACAGAGATCGAGACCTACTGAAAAAGTTGAAGCTTAGTCATGAAGCATTCTATAACAATCAGTTTGATCGAGACTCTCAACTCCTGAAACTTATAAAAGAAAGGGATGCAGATCAAGAAGCCAAGACCAAGGAACAAGTTAAAGGATTCAAATTTCTCTATATGCAATTGTTCAAGGACCGAGAAGAAGATGCGAGAAGAGAGATAAGGTGTGACAACGTGTACGGAGGAAGAAGATAAGATTTGGAAAATTTGGATTTGATTAATAATCTATCCAAATTTTTAGAAGCCATGACTGAAGCTGGAGGCGTAACATGAACCTGTGGGAATGAGACGGAGATGGCCGAACAACAAGGTGGATCTCACAAATGAAATTGTCCTGGAAGAGCATACAGAAAAAGAGAATGCAAGAGGAAGAGAAGGAGGGAAATGAAGTTTCCAGAATTCAACCCCAATCTTGCTACCCTTGATTTGGATCCCAGACTTATCTTTGCTTCTAAACGAGGAAAAAGAAAAATAGATCCTTCCATTTATTTGGAAAACACTCCCTCATTCCTATCCTTTTGTTCTCAACATTTGCACATTCTTATGAATAAAACCATAAATTTGTTTGATGAGTTTGAAGTCAAATTGTGTGAACTTGTTGCTATAACTGTTAGAGGAGTAACAGTAGAATATAGCTTAGGAATAAAAATGCTGACATATCATAATATGAGCTATTTGAAGTAATTGAGTAGATGATAAGATGAAACAAAAATAAAATGCAGAATAAGAGCCAAAGGACAGGCAATTTAATTGAAACATAAGTGCGATTTAGTTTACAGATTGCTGTGATAAGTCCAGGATAAGGAAGGTTATACGATTGAAGGAACAAAACAATTTTCTTGAGTTTGTGGTATGAACAGTGAGTCAAGGAACCTGTTGGAAATAACATCATCTAAATTCTCATCCACTGATATGAGTCAAGAAAATCCTCAGGGTTAGTCACAGTTAATCAACCCAAATTCTAGAACTTGTTAGATTAGTGATCAAGGCGAAATCCTAGGTGATACAATCAACAGGAAATGATGCAGGCCATCCTTGGAGAGTTTGAGCCATTCTAGCCATCCCTATTCATATGCTAATGCATACACTTCAGTTCCAGAAATTGAGCCAAAACAAGCCCTATTTTTCAAAATAAACCAATGGAGACCCTAACCCATCCTAAAATAAATCAATCCTCCAAGAACACAGCGATTACCAAGAATTCAAGAGAGAGGAAGAAATGAAGTTTGAAGTGTAAAGTTTTTTGAGGAACTCAAGGAGAAAAATCTGAGAAAAAGAGATGAAGAGAAAAGATCTATATCGGGGAAATGGGTGGAAAAGAAACCAAGAGGAATAGGTTTTTGTCTTGTGGCCGAGCTCTGTGAACAATTAAGTTCTTAAGGTGTTTCAGCACCTATAGTACCTAATGCATCTGGTATGGGAGTTACTATTACAAGAAAGTTAGCTAAGAGTGTTAGAAAGCTAATAAGACAAAACATTGCACTATTCTCACTGAATGGTGACAATACCCAGTTTGAATTATGAATGAGAAATGGGAGCATATTGATTTTGAATAGAGAAAATCAAGGTGGTATCCCAAACACGAAGTTTGGGGGGGTTTATTAAGAAATTACAGGAGAAAAGGGGATATGAGTAAGAAGGAAAAAAGTATTGGTAATCTTAACTTCTAAAAATTTAATCTGTCCCTACCCCTGCAAACTTTAACATTACAAGCCCGGGTGATTGATCTTGAAGGTTGCTTAATCACCTACATTAGTGGAGATCAATACTTAGACAACAAGCCTATGGAATTTGCAGGAAACTATTCAAAGAAGGATCAACTTGTGAAAGGTCTCAGTGCTGCTATTAAGAAAATGAGAAAGAAAACCAACTTACATTTTAATGGGAATCAATTAACTATCATTTATAAAGCAATTAAACAATTTAGTTATATTTTGATTGAGTAAACTAACTATCTGGTTCAGAGAAAATTTGAATACCTGCGAAGCGAATGCAATTTTAGTTTTCAATTAAATTGGTTACCCATTGCAAAACGAAACAGAGAAAAATGTCCTTTTGTTTGAGGACAAACAAATCTTTCTTTTCTTTGCAGGGATAAGCAAAATTTTAAGTTTGGGGGTTTGATGACTTAAAGTCATCTATTTTCAGTCCATTTTACGATTCATTTTTTATATAAAGTTGGTTATGTATGTCGAGAATATGGAATAAAACTTCCGCAAAGCTGGCGTGAGATTAAAAAGCGGGGAATTTGAGTAAAAGAGCGAGGAATGTGGCGGCCGATGCGATATAATTGGGTACAAAAGGAAGTTCTGCGAGGCGGAGAGCCTTGTGAAAGTTAAAGAAGAATTTGTCATGAGAAGCTTTAAATCAAAATGCATATTCGGGTTGCAAGCTACAAGCTCAGTAGCAAATGAAGGCGGCGTAATTGAGAACAGCGGCGTGAAGAAACTCAAAGCTGACAGCGGGAATTGATGAAGAAGAAGACGCTGATGTCGGCATCGCCAGTCACGACAGGAGCCAAAACCCGATCTGGAGTGAGATAGTAAATTAGAGTAGTAAAAAGAAGTTGCTCTGAGAAGATAAGCGGTGGTAGACATTTATGTCGACATACGGATGGTGCGACATCAATCTTGAATCGGAAGGCGTTAGCGACATCAGCTTACCAAGGAAACTAAGATACCAGCTAGAAATCAGTTGTCGCGACATCAACTACGAAGAGGAGTATACATCGCACCGGTGATCGACGCGAGGATGAAGAAAAGAAGATCGGCGACCTTGCGGTTATCGCGACGTAAAACGAAATTCGGCGACATCATTAAAGCGGTCAGCGACAAGCGGGCGAGCAGGTGAACATCGCATTTGCAAAGACCGGAAGATTGGCGACAACATTGGTTGTCGCGACATCAAATACAAAGTAAAAGGTCATGACGTCGATTAAAAATTCGACTATCGGTTCGAAAGAAAAGATTACGCGTAGTTGGCGTAGCATTCGTTTCCACAAAGACGTATACTTAGTAAACAGACTACGACCTTGGCCGAAGAGATAGCGAAATTAGCGACAAGAATTGATCTTCGTGACATCAACATTGGGCCATTTTAAGCGCAAATCAGAGCTGCATGAGTGGGATGACTTGAACCATAAATGTCTTGTGCGCTGCGAAGGGCTTGACTGGGCCCGACGAAGAATAAGGTTCTTTGAGAAGGCTCTGTATTTAATTTTCTTTTATTTTTAGATTAGTTCGTATTTTGTTTAAATTTGGATCGAGCGTTAGGTACATTAAGGATTTAGCTTAATGCGATTTTATATTTCTTCAAATTATACGTCTGGTTCTTTGAATTCCGGGCAATTTTGAATTCTACAGGTTTCCTCATTACAGTGGTTTCTGATCCTTGACCAATGTATGGTATAATAGTATTGAAACCCGACTTCCATTGAAATGACTCTATCGTGAAATTGCTGCATATCTCCTGCGAATTTTTGTTGCCAGGTGATTGAACTTGAGTTTATAAATCTACTTCTTGGTTTTGTTGTTCGTGGAATTGATCCCAATATAGGTGTCGCCTACCCAAAAGCGGCACGGATTGTCTCGAGCTCACGATTTCGGGGAGGCCCTCGAGTGGCCACGGGAAGAGGCATTCTGAGAGTAATGAGCAGACCAGTGGTGGGCCATCACGGGCTCGCGTAGTGATTTAATATTACCTTTGTGTGAATAAATTAATAAATCCTCTTTTCTGCCAGGCGAGAGAATGAGTTGAGCGATTTATCAATTTAAACATGCGAGAGTTACATGCCTCGGTCGAATAGTGAAGTGATCCCGTGTTGGCAAGAAGGATCTAATCAAGGGAAAGAATAATTTGTTCTAATTTTGAGGAGCCCCGAGAAACCGATTATAATTAAATATTACCTTACCTTCTAAAGGTTAGGAGCTCGGAGTTTACGATCCGGGTAATGGGTATAGTATTGAAAAATAAAATACCCGATTAAGGAAAAGTTATCTAACCTTGTCTTGAAAAGCAGTCAAGGTTGAATAATGAATGGAATTTGGAGAGATCGATTGCGCTTTCATATTCCTTGGACTAAGTTTTAAATGCGTGGTTCATGAAGAGGAAAATTACGAAAACGAAATCTGAAGAATTGATGTTTCACAATAGTTTATTTTCAGTGGCTCTTTGCAAACAAGCTGTTCAATCTAAATTTATTATTTTATTATTTACAAACATTCAATTCATTTGTTATTAATTCAATTCTTTTAAATTTTTTTTATTTTTAAGGCTTTGAAAACAAATTCAAATTGTCTATCGTCCGAATAGGTATGAAACTGATTAATTCGGAGTAGTTGATTAAAAATTCTCAGAGATCTGTGGGATCGATATCACGGATAAAATCCGCTTTATTAGCATTGACACATTGCACTTGGGAATCATGGATCAAAACCCCGGAAGAAATTTATCCGGCGTTAAAGGAGCCATTTTTAATCGGTATGCTTGTAAGAAAATCACGAACAGTTTTTGCGAAACAAACTAAGAAGGACTAGAACAATAGTCCCTTTAGTAATAGTGTCATAAATTGTATATATATATATCTTTGGTCCACGAACAAGTTTTGGCCTTAGTTCTTAGTGTCGAAAAGGAGTTTGGTAGATCAATATTAAATGAAAGAGGAAATACTAATTTGGACATTTAAAAAGAAAAGGAACAAAAATAGTTTTCAATCGGAGTGGTTAAGCATTAGCCACTAATCTTTAACAAGCCATATTAGAAAATATTTATTGGAGTTGACTAATCCTATTAACTCTGGTATTTTTCAGGGAAAACTTTAATGCACCTTAGGAAGCGAGAACAGTGCGATTCGGCGGATCTCTTGAATTAGAGAACACTCGAAGCTTGCGAGAAAGGCGAAAAGATCGAGAAGAAGCTACGGCTATGGCGGATGAGGCCAGACCCGGTGAAGGACGACGAACAACGGCCGGAAGGCCTCCAATAACGTAATGGAGGAGACTTTGGAGACATTGGCCGAGATGAATGCTGCGTGATGAGGCATTTTGCGGTTGATCTGAAATAATTTTGAACTAAAACCGGCCGCCATTCTGATAGTTCGATAACAACGGAGTTTCTTGGTGTCATCCCTGAGAAGACGAATGAGCATGTCTGGGAAGGTTTCGGAATACATGAGTCTCTGATGAAGTTGAATGGTGAGACCAGTCATAAAATTACATTTATTCAGCTTTTTCTCTAAGAGATACAGCGTGACCACATGGTACATGAATCTTCTGCCAGTATGATTGTTGATACTTGGGAAGGGCTTGTAGGAAACCTATTTGTTAAATTCTTCCCCATCACTCACCTCCCTAGAGAAGAAAAGGAGGGAAATAATTGTGTTCAGTGGGGAAGATGAGAGCCTTTTGTATGTAGCATGGGAGATTCAAAGGTTATGGCGAAAGATAAGGTAAACTGGATAGAGCTTGAAGACGGATGGACATAGTGTATCATGCCTTGAGACCAGTACATCTAAGAAACTATTGATGCTTCATCTTTGGCGTGGGCATTCAACGTGGAAGTCTTTGAAGGCGAAAGTCGATTGATGACTGGCTAAATGCAATATGAAAGCTCCATCTGAGTTTTCCAGGAAGTGGTGTGAGGAAGAGGAGTCATGGAGGTACAGAGCCAGGTAGTGACGATACCATGGAGAGGCGAAGTTAGATGCCATCGTACTGGGAATGGACAAACAAGAGGAAGGTGCCTGCTTCCTTATGAAATAGAATGGTCGAGGAGGAACTATTAAGAGGGAGATGTTTGATGTGCTTGAAAAAGCCTTTGTTTTTTTTTTTACATGATGCGAGGGAAGTTAAAGTATGGGGGCACAGGAAGGTATCATTTTCAAACCAAGACCTAACACCTGCCGGCGCATTTATCATGACAACGGGGAACCATGAGAATTTTCCATATGGTGGAGACCTCCATGAGGCCCAGGCATGAGCGAGTCCTCGCGGATCGGCTCAAGGTTCCTGCGTGAGAGTGAAAATAGAAATGAGTACGGAGGAGGTCGGCGGAGGAGGGCTCAGCCATTTGAGAGAAGATCAAATCTTTTAATTTCATGGGGACAACAAGAAGCTGTTAAACCTCCATGAACAAGAGTTTGTAAATTGGAATCACGAATGCAATTCTCAAATTTTGGAAGACCACTAATGCTTCTAATTGGAACAGAGATGGGAATAAGCCCCTTTAAACACATAATCCCGAGATGCGAAAAGATGCCTTTCCAGGTGACACAAGAAGAATCCAAAGATTGTATGGCGGTGCGACTCGAAGTGGGAAGACACAGGCAGGAAGAAAGGCAGGAAAAAGATGAAAGCAACAAAGGAGATGAAGGCTGAGACAATGTTGAAACTTGGAGAGAGAAAGAAAAGAATCAAAGCAGCAAGTCATTTAGGACTCAAAGCGAAGCGCGGTGATGGGGCAACCCATAAGATTTTAGTTCCCGAATTTAATTTCTATTTTGAACTTTGATTTTATATAATTCCACATTGATTTTTAGTTTTCCTGTGATTAGTTAGTACTTGAGGAGTTAATTTTGTTTAATAAATCAACTACGTAAATGTTACAGTACTTATGCGAGGAATGGCTGAGACGAAGGAATAAACTCTCGATTTGCTTCGAGCAACTTACAGGAGAGAACGACCAGGAAAAAGGGAATTCTTTTCCCTATATAGAAGTGCATGAATTTGAATAGTCTACATTTTGAATTCTTTGTGTAGAAATGGTTCATTTGATGAGAATGCGCTGGTGTCGGGTGGAAAAGTATGTTGTTCCCATTAAATTTATAGAACGGTGCGGATGAAGTCGCGACATAAATTTGGGTCGACAACTATGATATCTAGGATGCGTGTTGCAACCTTAGGAGGACTTGTCCTCCACGGTTAGTATTAATAGCGACGATAATATGTCATGACGAAAGGGAATTAAGTACTGGTTGGCGAGTTTTTAATTTGCCTAAATTTGTGCCAGTAGCACATTCGGCCCCGAGATTTAAGTCGCGACCAAGCATTATCGCAATGAAAATCATAAGAGCCACCATAATAAGCGAGATTGCAGCGTGAGGAAACTCTTCCCACTGTGCATGTGCCCTCGTATGAATTCACCTCTTCGTCTTCGCATACTCTGCAGTTTTCGATTCTTGCAAACCACTCAAATCCAAACTTCCTCCTAAAGCCTTTTTGGATTCCTCCAATGGCTGGGCAGAGGACTCGTCGAATTTAAGCGAAATCATGGAACATGCTCGGACCGAAGGACGGTTCATTCGGAACTCAACCAATTCTGAGAACGAAGCAGCATACGAGGGGAAGAACGGAGATGTTTGTGGAGAAGCCTGGTGTCAACATGCGAGGAAGTATTATGCTGATAAGAAGGGTTTGTTAGAGAGAGAGGATTCAGCAGCCCTATTTCCCCTTTCAAGGAAATGATAGAACAACGAGGATGGGAAAAATTTCGCGAAGCACGAGGCCCTGGGATATGCAACAAAGTGGTCCCGGAATTTACTAATCAGTGGTAGGGAAGAAAGGACAACTCAGATGCAGTCGGGGGTTCGGGGTTCCATACGGGCAAAATGCCATTAACGAGGTGTACGGATGGCAGGCAAAGGCATAGCTCCAAATTTAAGAAGTCATAGCAAAACCCGAATCGTGATAAGATTGTCAGAAATTGACAGATGGTAGTTCAATGGATCAGAGAAGGAGCACCAAAGACAATCAGCAGGGGAGACCTACGAGGAGGCTGCATGATTTATTTCCGAAGGTCTCGTGTTAGTCCCAACCAAGCATGTATGCACAGTAAGGGAACATGAAGCCATTATCCTGTATGCAATATTGAAAGGGTACAAACTCAACGTAGGGAGCAGCAAGGCTTGAAAATTACAGATTGAGATACCATGAGGGAAACAAAAGAGGTTTGATCCTCATCCAACAACACAACTAGGCTTTGTTTGAAGGGTCATGAAGTGGAACATGGACGGAAGAAGAAGATGTTCCCAAGGCTTCACCATTAACCCCGACCGGTAAGTAAGGGGCCAAGAAATTCAAGAAAAAGCGGATCGCTGTGGAAGCAAGATTCTATAAGTAGAGAATGAAAACAAGAAGAGGACACTCTTCGGGTCGGTGATCAAGGAGAACAAACCCAGAACACAAAATTTTAAGGGGCATACCTCTATGTTTGCAGAGGATCTAGAAATGTATAAGATGTCCTATAGATTTCACCACCCCACTGGCCAGATCTCCACCAATGAAGAGAAGGGATTTCAAAGAACCTGGTAAAAGCTCTAGAGGAGCCCAGGAAGATAATCAACTAATGGAGATGCTCATTTCTCTGCAGAAAAATATGGATGAAAGAGAAGAGAGATGGGGCACTCAACAAAGCTATGAAGATACAGAAGCTTGAACAAAAGAAGAGATCAACAAATGGAAGAGGAACTAAATAGAAAAGAGGAAATATAAGGAAGTAGATGAAAAGGAAAGAGTAAATGGGAAGAAGAAATGAGCAAGAAGGAGGAACAGTTGAAAAAGATCCCAAAGTAAAAAGAAGAAAAGTTCTAAAAGAAATGGAGATAAGAGATTCGAGACTCACTAAAAGTCGGGTTTAGTCATAGAAGCATTCTATAACAACTGGCTTGATCGAGACTCTCAACTCCCCGAAACTTATAAAGAAAGGGATGCGATCAAGAAGCCAAGACTAAGGAACAAGTTAAAGGATTCAAATTTATATGCAATTGCTTAAGGACTTCGAGAAGAAGATGCAAGAAAGAGATAAGGTGCTTGATGACAACGATGCTTAAGGTGAAGAAAGATCTGGCTGGCAAATTCAAAGATTTGACTAATGTATTAATCTATCCAGTAAATTTGTGGCTTCATGATCGAACTGAGCGCAACATGAACACACTAGAATGAGACAATGAACTCGAACAACAAGGTGGATCTACAAATGAAATTGTCCTCGAAGAGCATACGTAAAAAGAGAACAAGCCAAGAGGAAGAGAAGGAGGAAATGAAGCCTTAATTCAACTTCAGTCTTGCTACCCTTGATTTGGACTTCAGATATCTTTACTTCTAAATGTAAAAGAAAAAAAAATGTATCCTTCCATTTATTCGGGCAAACACTTCTCATTCCTATCCTTTGTTCTCAACATTTGCACATTCTTATGAATAAACCGTAAATTTGTTTGATGAGTTTGAAGTCAAATTAGTGGAACTTATTATGTATAATCGTTAGAGGAGTAACAGTAGAATGTAGCTTAGGAATAAAAATGCTGACATATCATAATATGAGCTAGTTGAAGTAATTGAGTAGATGATAAGATGAAACAAAAATAAAATGCAGAATAAGAGCCAAATGACAGACAATTTAATTGAAACATAAATTGCGATTTAGTTTGAATTTCACGATAAGTCCAAAGATAAGGAAGGTTATACGACTGAGGGAATGAAACAATTTTCTTCTCAGTTTGTCAGATGAACAAAGTAGAGTCAAAGAACCTGTTGGAAATAACATCATCTAAATTCTCATCCACTAATATGAGAAGAAAATCGTTAGTCGCCAGCTTAATCAACCCAAATTTAGAACCTATGTGATTAGTGATCAAGGCTAAATCCTAGGCGATACAATCACCAGAAATGATGCAGCTATCTCGAGAGTTCGAGACATTAGCCATCCCTATTCATATGCTAATGCATACACTTTAGTTCCGTGAATTGAGCCAAACAAGCCCTATTTTCAAATAAACCAATGAAGAACCCAACCCATCCTAAAATAAATCAATCCTCCAAAGAACCCGTGGATTACCAAAGAATTCAGCAGGAAGAAATGTGGAAAAGCCTGTAAGGCAAAGTTTCTTTTGAGTAACTCATGAGAAAATACAGAAAGGGAATGAAGAGAAAAGATCTATAGATCGTAAAACACAAATGAAAAAGAAAGCTCAAGGAATAGGTTTTGTCTTGTGGTCTGACTCTCTCGCAACAATTAAGTTCTAGGGGTGTTTCAACACCTAAGACCAATGCCATCTCGGTATGGGAGCACTAACCCAAAGTTCGCTAAGAGTGCTAGAAAGCCTAATAAGACAAACATTGCACTATTCTCGAATGGTGATAAAAAGAAAATCCCCGCCTTGAATTATGAATGAGAAACTGAGCATACAGCCAATAGAAGAAAATCATATGGTATCCCAAACACCTAAGTTCGTGGGAGTTTATTAAGGAAATTACAAGGAGAAAAAAGGGACAGATGAGAAAGTAAGTTATATTGTAATTCGTTAAAATTCCATCCATCCTACTCCTTACCCAAGCCTAACATTACAAGCCCAAAAGACCCGATTGATTCAAGGTTGTAATCACCTACATTATGAGGGATCACATGAACAACAAGCCTATGGAATTTGGAAAATATTCAAAGGATCAACTTGTGAAGAGTCTCTGAGGGTTAACTAACTCATTAAGAAAATGAGAAAGAAAACCAACTTCCACATTTCAAAGAAAATCAACAACTATAACGTTTGTAAAAACAAATTCAACAATTTAGTTATGCGCATCCCAGAATTATGAAACTAACCTTTATCCGACTGTAGCTCAATACACGTAAACGAATGTACTAGTTTTTCTAATTAAATTGGTTGCAACTCCGCAAAATGCACGTAAAATAAGTTCTTTTGTTCTGAGACAAAACAAATCTTTCTTTTCTTTGCTTGGGGATAAGCAAAATTTTAAGTTTGGGGGAGTTTGATGAACTTAAAAGTCATCTATTTTCAGTCCATTTTTCTGATTCATTTTTATATAAAAGGATTGATTTATATGCAAGAATATGGAATAAACTTCACCAAACTACTGTGGCAAAGAGGAATTAAAAAGAAAGTGCACTTGAAGTAAAAGGCGAATGTATGAGCAAGATCGAAGGCAGAACTGGCTGGGCGGAAGTCAGCAGAGAGAAGCGCAAAGGATTAAAGAATTTGATGTCACGGCTTTAATGAACTCAAATGCATATTCAGTTAAACTACAAAGCTCCAAGAGCAAATGAAGCGTAATTGAAGACAAACGAGCTGGCGTGAGTTATGTCTTGAAGGCAACCAAAGAATCACTTAAGAAGAAGATGATGTCGCGCGACATCCTTCGCAGGTCACGACGTAATCAACCCAAAGACAGTTGGACAACGATCACACATCAAAAGAAGTTGCTACAGAAGATAAACAATTGACTGAACATTTATGTCACGACATCCGACGCCAGCCGACATCAATATCGAATCTAAGGCCATGACATCAGCTTCAGAAGGAAACTAAGGTCGCTAGAAATCAAGTTGTCGCGACATCAACTACACAGTAGCGAAGTCGCCACATCACCAAAGAAATACAGGACAAACGTGATGTAAGAAAAGAAGGTCGCGACGACACCCATTGCCGCGACATCAATCGTAAGATCAGGTCGCGACATCATTAAACGCACAATGTATAAGGAAATGCAGGTCGCGATATCCGCCAGGTGACTAAGGTCGCGACAACATCGTCGCCGATATCAAATACAAAAGGTAAGGTCGCGACGCCGCAGAGTTTCGCGCGGGCATCATTTCCACCCAAAGACATGTCGCAACCAAATAAAGACTCTGCGACATGACTTAAGACAACAGAAGTCGCGACAATGAATTGATGTCACGACATCAACAACCAACTCACATTTTAAACCGCAACTTTGGTGTTAAAAGATCAAATTAGGGCCCAACTTCAAATCCCTAAGTAAAATGCAGTTTTACCAAAGCGGAAAGCTACCCAGTATGACTTTGAGATCCGGCGTCGCCCCGTATTTTTAAATTTTCTTGTATTTTTTAGACTAGTTCAGATAAGTTTTAAATTGATCCGAACGTTAATGCTAAAGTTTAGCTCGAATGCAATTTTATATTTCTTTCAAATTAACACCGGTTCTTGAATTCGGGACGAATTTGACTTCGACCACTCGTGCCTCATTATAAAGGGAAGTCGGACGCAAGCCAATGTATGGTGTAATCAGTACCTAGAAACCCAAATTCCATTGAAATGACTCTATCGGGTTAAATTATCTTTCCCGCACTTTTATTCTTCACGGTGAACTTTACTTATAAATCTAATGTCGTTATTGGTTTGAATGATCTAATATCGTTGTCGCCTACCCAAAACTGATCGTCTGAGCTCTGATTTCCGTGAGGCCCTCTCGAGTGACATGTGGAAGGCATTCCCCAGAGTGCAAATTCTGAGTAATTCGTGGATCAAGAGTGCGAACCTCGTTAGTGATTTAATGTGCATCGTGGAATAAATTACAATCCTCTTCACTTGGACAGCTCCAGTAGTCAGATCCATTTATCAATTTAAACATGCGTAGAGTTCGCCGATTCAATAAAGGAATTCAACCCGTAGTTAGCAAGGATCTAATCAAGGAAAGAATAAGTCGCTCTAATTAGGACGAAACCAAGATAGCGAACTGCAACCGACTAAAGGTTAGAGCTCAGGTTTACAACCCTGTCAGGTAAGGAAGTATTGAAAATAAAAATACCTGTATTAAAGTAGCATTATCTAACCTATCATTTCTTAAAGAAACAATACAATAGATAATGAATAAGTGGAATTGGAGAGATCCAGCCAAGACTTTCATATTCCTCGACTCGTTTTAAATCAGGTCATGAATGAAAATTACAAATAAATCAAGGAATTGATGTTTCAATAGTTTTATTTTCAATTGGCTCTTTCGATTAACTGTTCAATCTAAATTTATTATTTTATTATTTCAGCATTCAATTCATTTGTTATTAATTCAATTCTTTTAAATTTTTTTTTTATTTTAAGGCTTTCAAAACAAATTCAAATTGTCTATCATTGTCCAAATAGTATAGAGCTTGGATTAGTTTATGTAGTTGATTGAAATTTTTGAGATCTCTGTGGGATCGAGCATCCGGGACTAAAAATCCACTTTATTACTTACTCGACCAGGCACTTGCAGTAACTGACTCAAAACAAGGAAGAATTTATCCAAAGATTAAAGTTAAACATTATTCCAGATAATTGTAAAGAAAATCCACGAACAAGTTTTTTTAAAGGCCAAGGTCGGGGACTAGACAATAGTCCTTTGGTAATAGTGTCATAAATTTGTATATATATATCTTTTGGTCCACGAACAATGTGCACTTAGGTGGGGAGTAGCCTCTATAGGAATTATTCTCTACTTAATGTGGCTCACCCTATATGGGAAAAACATTTTAGGAAAGGGATGTACCGATGAGAAGTCCCATTTGAGGACGCGAGGTTTTGAAGAAAGTTTCCGATTGCGGGCTTTATAATTACTTATGTAATTGTCTTGTGAAATAATTGGAACAAATTACGATTCAATATAAGATTTTGGTCTATTCATTTTGCATGTAAAATTATGTTAAAGGTTGAACTAACCTAAAAATGGGATTTGTATAAATTTGATCAAAATCGAGATTCATTGCCTACAAAGGTAAGTTCATTCGACAAGCTCGAGGCAGCCTTGAATTCTGGTTCCTGGCCCCCACCCCAGTGGAGGACGTATACCAGGTGTCGCTTCCTACGCATGTTCATCAGGTAGGATGGTTTTTGGAAGAGCTCCTAGCACGAAGAGGGGCTCTATTCGGTTTTGTAAAATGATGGATCCCGGTGAATGGGACGTACGATGTGGTATTGGGTTACTCGATATCCATAGGCTTTTTTGAAAGCTATAAGTATCGTTGAACCCTGATTTCGGGGCATCACAACTTGTTATCGATTATTGTAAGGCGTATTACCTAGGGCTTGATGGAATGTGGCGACCATTGCATTCATTGTGCATTTCATGTTTGGTGCTTGACATGTTGGCATGATTGTGTGTTGTGTGTTGTGTGAATAATATACATAGTGAAAGTGTGTATTTAAAAAGATAACACTAAGCTGTGGTTTCATGTAACCTTGTGTGGGTTCGAAAAGAAAGAATGGGATAGTTCAGATGTTGAGGTTCATCAAGTAGTTGGCACAGCACTACTAGCTAGATAAGAGAGAAAGTCCCCCAAAAGTTTATATTTGATCCCTATTTCTTTAGGATTACCGTGGGTGGGGCGACTAAATTTCAATCGATATACAGATAGCTAATGAGAAGAAGACGCGAGGCGTGGGTGGTCAAACAACCCACTACCAATTATCCTGACCAATGAGCCTTCATAGCGGCTATTGGTGTTTCGGTTGCCACCATTGCACAAGCTAGTGCATCTATGGGCCAGGGAGGGTCAAGTAACCTCTAGAGGTTTAAAGCACATCATCCTCCAACCTTCAAGGGAGGAGGGGATCCAATGGAAGCTGATCATTGGTTCCAACAAGTCGACAAGATCTTAGAGGCTATGGAGATAACCTCTGGTGCCGCAAGGATAAGGCTAGCTGCATTCCAGCTAGAGGGTGAATCCCAAGTATGTATGGATTGGTATCAAAGCCTCGCGAACTGAGGTAGTGAAAGAGTTAGTTCGTGGTGAGCTTTCATGTGGTGGTTTCATACCCAGAATGACATGCAAAAGTCTTTATTCCTAGAACTGAAACAAAGAATGATGACAATGCTCGAATTTGTGGCTAAGTTCACTAAGTTATCCCGTTTCATCGATGATTATGTGGCCAAAGTGAGGATGTTTGAGGATGGTCTGAAATTTTCCATCCGGGGTAAAATTGTGGGACTTCTCCTACAAGATATGGACTTTATGGTCAAGACAACTATGGCCATTGAGAGAGAGGTGGACGACGCATGGAGCATCCGAGATGTGGGTGTTAAAGATAAGAGGAGGGAGGGTCTGCCTTCTTCTTCTAACTTAGGGAAGAAGTAGAAGACTACTTGTATGACCATGGAAAAAATCCAAATTTTATGAGAAAGGGTAAAACGGTAATTTCGGTAAAAAAATCCGGAATTTTCTAGATCTCAGATGACGAAACGGACTTCATCGTTGGAATTGTCTCATGAAATCTCGCTACCACATCAAATTTCGTAGAATTCCGAGATAGTCGGCATTCCACGTTTTTTGAAGTACCGAGGGTAGTACGGGACACTTGGCACATGAAGAGTGGCTAATAGTGCCCCACATGTCAAGTGTAGGATGAGCCAAATAAGAGCTCAAGTAGGGGCCCATGTGAGACATGTGGCAACACATGATCGGGTTGAAATCCAAGGTGGATGGATAAGGAGATAAGGAAATCCAAGTGAACCAATGTGATAATGACATGTGGCAAGTGAGGACATCTCACTTGACCCTTCTTAAACCAAATCGGTGGGATGGGAGAAGGGAAAAATAGAGAAAAGAGAGAAAGAAGGGAGAGCCCTAGAGAGAGAAGCTCTACCTTCTCTCTAAATTTCCCTGCGATCGAACCGGTAGTTTCTGACGGAGTAAGAGGGAAAGTTCATCCTCGCAACAAGAGCTCGAAAGGTATTAATCGAATTTGGGAGTTTCACAAACCCTGATATCGGAATCGGGGAGTCTGCCAAGATCCATATCCAAATGGTTCGTGTGTTCGAGTGCCTGAATGGTCGTGACATTTCAAATCCAAAGACTGCTACTGCGTCAAAATTTCGACTGTCAAACGCATCTCGCATTGATTGTTTCTGCGTAATTCCATACCTAATCATTTCGACCATCGACGGCCTTTGCGGTGTTTTTTCAGGTTATTGCCAAAGTTGAATAACATGATGGTTGTTTGTGTAAATTATGTTAGTATATGCATGCTTGATATATTAACATGAATTGGCATGGAAATGGCACATTTCATTTCATATGCACTGTACATAGAATAGTAGGTGAGTGCATGACATGGTTTCTAAGGGTCGACCAACAATTATTTATCTAGGCATGTCCACTATAATATATCGAAGGGTTGTCCATGTATCAGCGCTGTATTGGAGTATGTCCACTAATACCATCGAGGGGTTGTCATTTACACTAATTATAGGAGTATGTCCACAAATATATATTGAGGGTTGTCCACAAATAAAAATATCTTGAGAACTAATTTTCATACATGGCAAATAGCATGTGCGAGGTGTCATGAGGACTCGAGGCATGGATCTGAGAAGGTAGACATTCAAGTAGGTATATGCATGATTTACTTGAATGTTGGTTCGCTGCTATCAAGACGAGTAATTTAGGTGGGAGTAACCTATGTAGTAAAATTAAACTATCAAAAATGCTCACCTTGTCAGGAGTAATAATTTCAGTAATCGAAGGTGCACCCGGGATGAACCCATCCTGCACCTAGTGGTGAAGAAAAGGCGTATTTAGGGCCTTATTTTTTGTATTATGTAAAAATGATAGTAGAAAAACCCATTATTTGTACTTGTAAAGAACAAAGAGTCAACTTCAACTCGCTTATGAAAAGGGCTGGTGCCAGATTTGAAAGCCTGTGTTCCAGTTGGCTCAGAGGGAGTAAGGAAAATTTCTGTTGGTTTTACAATATGTTTTACAAAAGGAAGAAAAAAAAAATAGTGCAGGGGACCAAAATGGGGTGGGTCACCGCCTGACTCTAATATGGGCTGCGGCATCACAAAGGGTGTCGTGATAAGAGCAGGTTGCCACGACGATGCGCCAACCGCACACGCAAAGAGGCACAAAATACACCAGGCGCCGCCGATGTGGCGTTAGGTGCACGACAGAAGGGCCCTGTCGCGATAGAGGAGTTTCTATTGTGACAAGAGATGGTGATTTATGTCTGCGGCACCCACCGTGGTCACGTGACATGGGCCTTCAAGGCAAAGTATGCTGTGTCGCGACAAGAATCGTTATGTCGCGACGTTCTAGCGTGCAGTACCAAGTCACGATAAGGACTTCTATCGCGACAGAGTTGTCGCCGCCCCGTTGCAACAGAAAGGCAACATTACGACGTGGATGTGGCCGGACCGAGCTGCTTTGGGTCGCGATAGGACCCTCTATCACGACATAGAGGCGCAGTCGCCCTATGTCGCGATAGAGAACGTCCCATCGTGACAGACTTCAGGGTGGCATGACAGAGCGCAACAGAGCAATAAAATGCGCCACCATAAAGATATCCAAGCATGCGACAGCTGCTCGCTGAAAGAGCCGCAGAGTAAACGCGCCAAGAGAGCGCAGCCCGCGCTGCTGGACAGAGTATTAGCCCGCGCTGCTGACATAGAAGATGCGCGATCGCGCTGGCTTCGACAGAGGGCAAATGAAAGCACGCAACAAAAAAGCGCAGCCAGCGCAAGGAGTAGAGCCGGGATGCACGCTGGAAGATAGCACTTCTACAAATACAAGTGATGAGCGCAGAGGGGAGCAATAATCAACATGACAAAAATCTCGCAATGCTGCACAATGTTATGCATCATGAATACCGTTCATGAGCACTCAGACACAAACATTGTTCACGGACACCGCTACAAAACAAAACAAAAAGTTGCAAAATAACCTCCAGCAGTTCGCTAACATCCCCAGATCGCGTAAGAAACTTTAGGTGGCGCGATAGCGCAGCGCGTTGGCTGTGGCACCTCTACCAGCTTTAATATAGCGCCCAAAGGCACATGACAAATGGTACAAGGCACAATGTCAGGCACTCGTTGGGGTCACCGTCAGTGAGCACCGCACACAAACATTGTTCATAGACACTGTTACAAAAAACAAAAAAAGTACAAAAATGACTCCCGAGAATTTGGGGCGTCACAATACTACTCCGTGAAGGTTTTAGGGACAAGGCCGTGGCTCCCAAGGCCAAGGCCATGATCAGTCATCCCAAGATGGGGGACACTTCAAGGCTACTAGCCAGATAGGGTAGATGACATGTTTCCATTGCCACCAGCTTGGACACATGAGATGGGATTTTCCTCAGAGGCAGGGATCCTAAGGCTATGGGACACCATCCTGACCTCATTAGTAGGATAAAATAAACCTTTCACTTGTCGCTCATCAATACGAAATCTTAAACTCATATATTTTTAATCCATTTTTCCGCATGTTTTTAGCAGCTGGGATGATATTTTTATGCCAAATTATGGAATATTCACTAATCCTGAAAGTTTCGGTGTGTTTGCACTGAAAATGATAATTCCCAAACAAAAAAGGTGAAATTGCAAGATTCTATCGTGATACTACTTGTCGTGACATAATTTCGAGCAGATAAGAAGAACTATGTCGCAGCCAGCAACTATATGTTGCAACAAAGTCCAGGTTGAACTCCAGGCATAAATAGAACTTCCAAGTATGATAAGAGCTCCCACATACAAATTGTTGAAGAATAATGAAAAGAAGACTGTCGCAACACCCTTAACTCTGTCGCGACAATGATCAAGGAAAATGACATGAAAATTCAGTTCGACATAAATCGCATGAGAACTTGGAGAGATTAGCTATAAGTTTATGAATAAAGATTTCTATGTCATAAATAAACAAATTTCATCCAATTGTTAAATGTCAGAGCAGAAGAAAGTCTATTGTGACAAAAGAAAATTTGGTCATATAGAAATTGTTATGAATCAAAGAAACTCAGTCACGACGCAGAGCAGACAAGTCGAAGAGAAAATGCTCACGTGACAAAGAAAATAATATCACGGATGCATTCTGTAGAAGCTCGCTGAAATTAATGAGTGGTTGGTTGCAAACAAATTTAGTGTCACTACACAAGACATTCCTGTCGTGACAAGAACAAGACTACTGCATGAAAACCCTGTCGCGACATTATCAAAGTCTCTGTCGTTATGCATCTAAGAAAAGCTCAAAGAATGAAAGTCGCAAATGTAAAAATCGTAAGCCGCGTACGTGTCGCGATAAAGACCTAAGATTTTGTCGTGACATAACTATCTATGTCGCAAAAGAATGACCAATTTAGGCCTAGAAATGTGGGGATCCACAAAATTGTCTTGAAGTATGGCCCAACATTGGAAAGTCTATAAATAGACGCATCTAGGCACTATGTGCAGCTTCTGCAAATCCAAGACTCTAGCGGTTGTGCGTCAGATATTATTTTCTTTATTTCCTTTCTAGTAGATTTAGTTTTGAGGTAGTTTTTAGTTAGTTTTCTTTGATTTTCCTGAGTTTAGTAATGAACTCAGCTAAAACTTCAAGCTGAAATTTCTTTAAGCTAAATTTTTATCTTTCATTACTATTTTCGAATAAAATGGAGTTTGGAAAACAGATTTCATTTATTTCGGGCCGCTTAATTTCAAAGGAATTTTCCTAGATCGCCAAATAACACAGGATGCAACCGCTTTGAAATGTCGAGCTCCCTCCGGGAATAGGTAATGATGATGATCGTCATTTTCTCGCACAAAGTGGAAATAATAATAGTTAGAATTCCTTTAACGATTGATTGGTATTATATTTCGAACTTAATTGTTCAGTATTAGTACCATGTACCCAAGCAAAGTATCGTATCTGCCTCGATTTCTATGAGGTCTTCTGGTATAAGGACAATGTAGATGGGAGAATCGCGAGGTAGAGAGAAAATTCTTTGTGGGTATGGTAGACTAATACTTGGGAACTAATGAACTTTGAAAGATTACTCAGAAAATCACTAACTTACTTATGGTTTGAGGATAGTTTGATCAAGTATCAGTTTAATCACTCAAAGATTTCTCCTCTCTCTGATGAGAGGATTCTGATCTTGATTAGCAAGATCATAATCAAGGAAATGTGGAAGAATTATCAAGACGGGCGATGAGGTACCATCTAAATTGAGAAGGCCTCTGCAATATCCTATCTATGGGGCAAGAATTCTCCACCCAAGATCCGGGTATGAAGTATCAAGAAAAATACTCAAATCTTAGAAAGATGATTATATTCACAAGTAGCCGACAAATTCATGAATTTAAATGAACATGAATCTCACTGCTGAACGGTACGGTTATGATAGTCCAACTATAACACAATGCATCCTTGACAAATTCAACTTTCCAACTTATGGTTTTGCCAAGATTCAAAATGATGCAGAATTTTATAACTCTGATCTTATTGATTCTATGTTCTAGTACATCCACCAATGAACTCTCAACTCTATTCTTAGTAAATATTTTATAAAATTTAATTTTAATTTCATTTTTAGTATTATTTTATTCAAGTTTCCAATCATCTAATATTAGAGTTCAAATAGTAATGATCTTAAGTAGTTAGTTGATTTATGATTCTGTTTCCCTAAGTCTCCACCGTAAATCCATATTCGACCCCATGAAAATCCACTTTATTACTTCAGATTGATCTATGTACTTTTAGTGATTAAGACCAATCAAAATCTTTAATGAATCCAGTTTACAAAAACAAAAGAACAAACATGTATTTTCATCACATTTCTGCCTAATAAGTTTATGCCTTTGTTCTTACTAGATAAGAGTCCTTGGTAGCAGCCCATGCAATTTGTTTAAATATATTCTGTTTATTGCTCATCGATATCTATATCACATTTAATTTAACAAGTTTTGGGCCATTGTTCTGACTTTATTTGTCCTGTGAGGGTAGTCATAACTTTGTTTCAGACAGCTTAGGTCTATACCACAAAAAGTCTTAACAAGTTTTAAGGCCAAGCTCGGATTAGATAGTAGTCCTTGGTAGCAGTTCGATAAATTTGTTTAAATATATTCTTGTTTATTCATTGGGCTACCTATATCACATTTTAGTCGAACAAGTTTTTTGGTGCAATGAACAGGATCTTTATTTAGTCCTTAAAGAGCAGCTTATTACAATCTTGTTTGCACAGTTAGGGTCTATACCACAAAAAGGTCTTAACACCTACCCCCACTACGGGCCGTAGAAGACAAAGATCAAATTCTGTGGTGCCGCATAGATATCTGCATTTCACAGATTAAAGCGATGGGCCGTGGTATGGGTCAAGGATGAGGCCGTGGCTCATAAGTCAGACTTCAGTGGACCTAGGCGTGTCACGCTTAAGCGCACCCCAGCCGAGCCGGTAGATCAAGATTGTCTGTGGTACATTATGTTTCACTTATGGAGTATATTGTTTGATTATGGTGCATCTCATTCATTCTTTGTTGCATCGTGTGTGTAAGATTTGGGCTTAGAGGTTGAAACCTTGGAAGATCCGTTGCATATGATTTCTCCCCTAGGAACTAAGGTGAGTGTGGATCAAATATGTTGGGATTGTGAGTTACATATCTTAGGGATTCTACTCACCGCGACCTTTGTGTGGTCATGGACAGTTGCCTGAGTTCGATGTGCTCTCGGGATGGACTCGGCTGATGTAAGACCGAGTCATCATTGATCGTGGATCGTAGAGGGTTATCGCCCACACATAGGATGTGATGTTTGTGTTATGTTTTAGGGGATAAGGACTGAAAGCACCAAGCCATGTACTACCCTAGGTTTTACAGCGCCACTCACATTAATGTCATAAGCCTTACCCTAGAGAATGAAGAGACAGAGCTGGGTTCACCCGAACGATTGCAGTGAGTATGATATTTTCTAATGAACTATCGAGATTACTCCATAGAGGGATGGGTGAATGCACTATTGTTGCACCTCGTGCATATCGCCATTTCTATGACTCGCATATAACGGGTGGCCGCTTCCGAAGGTAAGAACCAAAGTCCAGATACATGAATGGTTGGACAGGGGTTTTATTAGATTGATCACTTCACCTAGAGACGCTCCGGTGTTGTTTGCCAAGAAGAAGGACAAGACCCTTCGACTATGTATTGACTACCTAAATAAGAGGAGCACATCAAGAATAGGTACCCTTCACACATCATGATCTTCTGCCTGATCAATCAGAGGTGTGTTACTCCAAGATAGATTCCACACCTTAAGTACCATCGCTGAGGGTTGGGAGGCAAGATATCCCAAGAGATCACGTTGAGATTACCTATATGGGCATTTCGAGTTCACAATAATGCCTTTCGGATTGACAAATTCTCCAGTGGCATTCATGGATTTCATGCATAGGGTATTCCAACCCTATCTAGATCAATTGGTCGTGGTCTTTGTTGATGACATCTTGATATACTCCAAGTCTTAGGAGGAGCATGAGGGTCATTTGAGGAGTGTGTCGTGTTTCGAGATACCATCAGCCAGGTATGCCAAATTCGGGCAAGTGGGAATTCGGGCTAGTCGAGAGTGAAATTTCAGTGGCATGAGGTATCGCTGCAGGCATCTCGACCCAGCAAAGCGTGGGCAGACATATGAGCCTCGGGAGACCAAAGTCGGCCTTCGAGATACATAGTTTCTTCCTGATTGTGGTATTACAGAGGTTCATTGAGGCTTCCCAATTAGGTACACTTATACTAGATCAGGTCCTTTGAAGAGGTTGAGTTTGAGGGAATGATCAGGAGAGGCATTCTAGGAATTAAAGAGTCTTACTCCAACTCATATTTTGGTAGTTCCAAAAAGGGGACAGAGGTACACAGTGTATTGCAATGCCTCTAAGGATGGACTTGGGTGTGTTTTGATATCTCGGGATGGCAAGGGCTACGCTTCGGCAAGGAAAGAACCATGAGAAGAGTTAGCCCACATTACGACAATGAGTCGGGCGCCCACTGCTTTGCTTGGAAGTTTCCTGCACTGTAACGCCCAAAAAACCTGTGGTTTTATAATAATTTTATTATATATTCCGGGTATGAATTAAGCCAAACTTGGGCTTTTCCGGGGAATTTGATAAATTTATAAATTGTAAAATGTAAATTGAAAGAGGAGATATGATTGAATATTATATGATAATTGAGAAATTGATTTGAACCTTAAATAACCTGGTGAAAAAGGGCAAATGTGGAAATTTGTAAAAATGGGGACCTGGCAATAATTGTTATAAAGAATAAATGTCTAGTAGAAATTAAGGAGCAAATGAATGGCCAAAGTGAGAGAATAGGAGACCTAAATGAAATAATGGGTTTTGAGGCCAAACATGGCTTAAATAATAAATGATTTAAGACTAAAAAGATAAAAATGAGAATGATAAAAGTGTGTAAAGCAACAAGGCTCAATTTATTTATAAAGACCAAACATGTGGTCTTAGGGCCTATCAAGAGCAAACTGCTGAGGAAGAAGAGAGGAGAAAAAGGAGAAAATCTGTGGTTTGCAAGGAGGAGGACTCATTGCTTTGCTTATTTTCTTGTCTTCTAAGAGACCAAACAACATACAAGAAGAAATTTGAAGAGGTTCAAGGTAAGAAAATCAAAACCCCAACCTCATATTTTGATTCGATTCTGGGGGAAAAGCCCTAACTTGAGAAAAGAGTTTTCATTGATTCTAAACCACTTTTGGAGTCAATGAATGGATTCCATGGTGGATTTTGATATGGGACGAATCGAGAAGATTCAGGAAGAAAAATGTGAGAAAATGCCAAAATCGTAATATTTCTCGACAAACCCGAAGTGTACCAAAGACAGTCGAAATGCACTGGGATAGGTTTAGTTAGTAACTTGTACCTAAGACATGTCAAAGTCAGACTTGGGATGTTGTTCCAGCATCCTGGATTTTTGGTTTATTTTACAATCAAGTTAAGTCCCGTATTCATACAATCATTGTTTGGCTGGACCCTAAGAAACGATTAATGGGGGTTCAAATAAGAACGACTAAGTCAAAATGTACTATACTACGCCTCGCAGTTTTCTAAGATATTCATTTTAGTGATGATTATTTCTCAACTACTATATAAAGAATTTGTATTTGACTAGGTGCGGGTGAAGACGACAACCTGACCTAGGATTGATATCGAGAAAGAAAAGGAATCGATAATTGGTTTATTCTTGTTCCCTATATGTTCTCAGTTTGTTCTTTATTCTAGTTTGTTCTTTATTCGTTCTTTGTTCTCAGTTTGTTCTTGTTCCCTATTTGTTCTCAGTTGTTCTGTATTTGTTCCTTGTTCTCTAATTGTGAAATATACATATATATATATAGATTTGAATTATTAGTATTTGAAATGCTTGTCAAATATCTCGCATGGTGCAAAAAAGAGTTCAACTATAAGTGAAATTATTTGATAGTAAAAGTAAATTGGATGAAGTGTATTATCGACGACCAACATGACGGATTCACCAACTGAATTGGCCATGAAGGTAAATCAGAATTTTTGATGTGGAATCACATCGCTATCGACGACAATCGTGACAGATTCACCAAATCGAACTGGCCGTGAACGCCGACTTCAGCCATATGCGTGAAAATGAAGATACTAATGCAAACCATGAGTCGCTGTCAATGACAAACAGACGTGTGATTCCTTCCAACTAGACTCGTCGTGAATGTTGACTCTATAGCCATATGTGAAATCACAAACTAAAAGCTAAATGATATAAAAAAGTGTATTTGTATAAGATGGTTTTACATTGCACGTATATATAAAGGCATTACTTTGATAAATACATGATATATACATATCGAATCAAATGGAATAGAGAACTCAGATAGAACCACTAAGCAGCGACAATGCTTAGATTGTTTTATCAATGCGCAGGTACCGGGTGATAGATAGTGAAGCAAGACCCAAGATCGAGGAGCCTGTAATCATAGAAAGAATCATGAGTATGTCTGGCCATATGCATTCACTCCATTTCTTTCGAATATCGATATTTTGTAAAACAATTTGAACTCGAACTTCTATTTTGTAAATGCATTTTATTAAAATGTAAATATTATGGTTCCTTTGAATTTGTAAATGCTTACGGGCTTGCCCAAAATGAAGTGCAAGCTTCCGCATAATAAAAAAGGTCTAAAATCAATAACACAAACAAACGCTCGAAGTTAATTTAAAACGCTTCGAGTAAACCGGCCTCGGTTCGATTCGCTAACTAAGTCAAGTCGATTCGGGTCGCGACACTTTGAAACGAAAATTGTGGACAAAAACGCTAACTAAGAGAATTAAACGGTGTCCCTGATCATAAAGTGAAATCGCTAAAAGGATTTGATTATCGCTTCGACCGCGCCCCTGGATTTCATTGATCCAACTGGTCGGAATCCGCCGTGGTCGCACAAAGATCACCATCTGCGGCGAATGCCCAAAGTGTTTTTAGACCGTAAGAGTTGGAAGTATTTAGATTTTTACACAACGGACTTCAAATACAAGGCAATGCAGTATGGAATATTCGAGGACTATGACTTAGCTTCAGATTACCATCCCAAGAAGGAAACGTGGTACGATGCACTCGGCCTAAGTCACGAGGAGTGTTGGCTAGTATGGCTTCTCGAGAGTGGCAGATGCTCACTATAAGGGACAAGCTCAAGCGGTACTTTTAGAGTTTATTACGCCATCCCTAATGAGCAGAAAGTGTCACACCCCTACCCTCGCTGCAAAGTATAGGGCGCAACACGGACTGGACTCCTTAACATGCTTTGTCTGACATCGACGGCCCATTTCATATATAATTTCATAATGAAATACTAACTTGTAATACAACCACCGAGCGGTGTTTAAATGTCTCAGATATACATGATCGAGCCATTTATCGTATTTTTACAGTACCAAAACCGCCCATTAAAAAAAACCTCGCCACTTGCATCTCAAAACTAAAATCAAAACTACACTTTGTGCATGGACTCCCATTGTTGTGTTAGCCCCACAAGTATGTGGAATGCCTGATGTTCCTCTTCAATACCTACACGATGAACACTCGTTTTTACAGCTTAGAAGCTTAAAGGCAATATGATATGAGCATGACCAATGAGTGTCCACAATTGTATGGGATACATATAACATAATGCATATATTAAAGTTTACGTATAACCTAATTCTTATCATATAGTTTTCATATAGCATAATTCTTATAACAAGGTTTTCATATCTCCCGTAGGCATTCAGAACAGAGGGTACCCGTAGGTACAATACAAAACAAAGTAGAACTGATTATTTATGCTTTCTTATAGTTCATTATTTATATTCTTATCAATAAATGTTTGCCTGTATAGACCAAAAATAATGAATGATAGGGACACAACACAATAGGTACTCCAAAGGCAAAGGCACAAAAAAGATCATCGGGAGGTGTCAAGATAAACAGAGACGTGTCGTCTTCACATAACATAAGTGTTTTAGCACAGCGTGAGTGCCGTAGCACAATGTAGGTGAGCACTGTAAGCACTAAACGTAGGACGGTCCGCCCAAGTAACAAAAGTGTCGTAGCACTAGAAGAAGTGTCGTAGCACTGATCAGAGGTGCCTAATCATTCGCTATTCGGTCTTAAGCAAACATACAATTATATGTATTACTGACCTTGTTATATTGTACTTAATCTCCCAGCAGCAAAGAAGTGCACAATGTTCGCCTCAACAACGGACGCCTATGAAGGCAAGAACAATTTTTTTTCATATAACCAACCATTTTCTCACACGCAGCTGCATTCGCCAAGACTAGTACTTAACATCCTTCAATAAAACCAACTTTTGCAGCACGCATCTTAAAAACTTTCTCTTCGTCCCCAGCATCTGCATTCAACATCCCCAAAGTTTAAAAACAAACAGAGGTATCTAAGAGACCTAACTTTCTGCAGAATCTGTGATCACTTTCAATCCTGACAAAAACAACGTCGAGTACCGGGATATCTCCAAACTTTAGCACCGATAATTCACCCCACTTTGTAAAGTAGGTTTGCCCTCTTTCACCGGGAAATCCTTCCCCAACCAAACCCAAAACACATCAAAGAAAGCAACTCCCAAACTCGACTTCAACCAACCAAACCACTAAAGCCCACAAAACGAACTAACAACACTTTCATAATGGAAGTTAGGTTTTCCTAACAACCGCAGGCAAGTCGTAGTTTCTAGATAGTTTCCATACCTTGATCTTCAAAGACTTGAATCAAACTTCTTCTTTTCTTCACTTCTTCTCTTGAACAAGGCTAGATCAAATCACTAAGAATGGCTTCTTCTTCTAACTGTGAATGCCCTAGTTCCAATAATACTAAATGGGAAAATGCTTCTTCTATAATTTTATGTCATTTTATCCCATTTTTGGCCTAATTTCCCAATTTTCTATTTAGTCCTCACATATCATTCAATTTGCAAGGCAACTTATCCAATTCCTACAATAACATATCATTTTCTTGTTTTATTACTTTTAGGTTCTTAATGTGACATTACAAATTTACCCTTAGTACTTAAATTTATGAAAAATGCAAATTTTACTTACATTATACCCTAAACTATAATAAACTACTAGGGTAGAATTTGGGGTGTTACAAGAGTGATCGAGTTCCAAGGATGGGACATTGCTATCAGTTTCCACAAGGATCGAGTATGGTCAAACATAGTGAAGGTCAGCCATTCACACGGATGGTAGTCTTCGATGGGACTCGCTGTGGTTCCTCAATATGATCCGAGAGAGATCCCAAGTGAGTTCCATCACTTTCTGCCAGCATCTAGGTAGTACGAAGATGTATCATGATCTTCATCGCCAGTATTACTGGAGTGGGATGAAGAAACACGTTGGGGACTTTGTTCGTCGATGTTTCACATGTCAACAAGTAAAGGTTGAGCACTAGAGGCCAGCGGGATTACTCTAACCCTTGGAGGTAGGTGAGTGGAAGTGGGAGCATGTCACGATGGATTTTGTGACCCACTTGCCATGAACATCATGAGGACATGACGCGGTGTGGGTGATAGTGGACTAGCTTACTAAGTCGGCACACTTTTTGGCTGTGCGGGTGATCTTCACACTAGAGGAAATTTCTAGGTTGTTCGTGTGGGAGATTATTTGATTACATGGAGTGGCAGTGTTTATAGTATCGGATCTGGATCCCAGGTTTACAATTCATTTCTAGAAGAGTTTCCAGCGAGTCATGAGGACACAGTTGATGATGAGCATGGCTTTTCATCCCGTATCGGACTGGCCAAATGAAAGAATCCATCCGTGATTTTAGAGGACATGCTACTTGTTACGCGCCCCGGATCTCAAGTGGCAGTCGTGAGGCAGAGCATTTACCCTTAGTGGAGTATTTTTGTCGTCTTCCTACTTATGGCTCTTGTCTCCTTACTTAGATCTTGTAGTTCCTTTTCATGTGGCCTATTTTTCAACAATGATAACACTTTATTTTCCCTCTAGACTTTATTCGCCTTTAATCATATGTCTTATTGGGCCCTTTGCTTTATTCCCACCCCTATTCTCCGTGACAAGGGCATGTGTGTCATTGCCCACAACGTCCTTCCTTCTAATTTCTTCATTGAATAGTCTATTTCTAACTATAGCCAACGTGACTTTTCCTTTTGGGGCTGAATTTCCCAAAGACACCACCAAAGTGTTCCAACTGTATGGCAATGAGCCGAGTAGCAAGCATGCTTGGGTCTCATCATCAAGTGAGAGACATGTAACTGATAACTATGTGATCATTCCTTCGAAATCATTTGATGCTCAAAAATTTATTGGCCTTCTTTAAGCTTCAAATTCATCAGCTTCTACATCAAGAAAATCTTTGTTTGTGTGTTCTTTGTCTCGTACATGTTTTCCAAGTTCTTCCAAAAAGTGTGGGGATAAGTCCACCAATGGTTGTAGAGATTGATGTCCACCAACTGGTGAATGACACTTAATGTTTTCTTCTTCATTTTCTTCCAATCAGCATCAGACATGACTAAGTTCTTCCAAAAAGTTTGGCAACATGGTTGTAGAGATTGATGTCCACCAACTGGTGAATGACACTTAATGTTTTCTTCTTCATTTTCTTCCAATCAGCATCTGACATGACACTTGACTTGGCATTATCTCCCTCAATAGGATCATATAAATCCTTACAATTGAGGAGATCCTCCATCATAGACAATGAATAATTTGTTGCTGTCAATTTAATCATGGGACCTAAATAACTTTCGACTACGATTTCCCACCCAACCAGAATCCATGCCTTGATACTTCAGTTGTCAGATCGCAGTTTTGACCAGTAGTCATTATAAGTAATTTTCGTGGCTTTGTCAATCCACTGTAAATGTTAGCAATTGGGAGGTAATGTCAATCCATAGGATAAAACATCAATTGGGTGGCAATGCCAAACCTTCAAGAAATTAAACAACGGTTGGGTGGCTGTGCCAATCCACGAAAATGTAAATAAGTAGTTTGGGAGGCTGTGTCAATCCACATAATAAAAGCAGCAAATGGGTGGCTATCCCAACTTTCGAAATGAAAAAAATGATGGCTAAGTCAATTTCGTGAGAATAAGTTAGAAGATAATAATGACACTCGATATAACGTGGTAAAACCATCAGAATAAGGGAAACTTCCACGGGGCAAATCGGAGAAAATAATCCATTATGAGATAAAACTAGTACAAGACATCACACACTCAAGATATGCTCACAATCCTTTTCTTGTTATCTCTCGCATCGGAAGTAATTATTTTTGCCACTCTTCCCGATGTGATAAGCCCGACTGTTTCACACCTATCCTTTCAACTCTCTGTGATTGAAAGAATAATTGCTGAAACCCTTTCTAATCTCTTTGAATTCCCATTTGATTATGTTCCTCGTAGCCTATTTATAGGCAAAGGTTTGATCATTTGATGGATTTCATTGGTTGAAATGAAAACCAATTTCATTGACCAAAACAATGCCAATTCTCATCTACAAAACATGAGTTACTTGACGGAGCGTCAAGGTGGAGAATTCTTCTCCTTGAAGAAAGGTTGTTGTTGTAGCAGCCATTTAATGGGGCTGGACCCCACAGCTTGGACGAGCTAGGTCAGAGATGGGTTGTGTCGGGAAGAGGAGAGCGGGGAGGTTTTGGGCAAAGGGCGATGACTACTTATGGATGTTGGGTCGTAGTGGAGAACTGGAACCTCCTTCCTGCCTTGGGTTTTTGTTTTGTTTTTGGTGGGTCTTGAAGGGATAAGACGAGAAGAGTAATGGAAGAGTTGGTATTAGATAAGTAGCAAAAGATTAGTGATGGCTTTTGGGTATGGTTCATTGGTTGTTGTTTGTTGGAGAGGGAGAATAGAGAGGAAATAAAGGGAAGAAACTTTATGAGTCCATTTAGTTGATGTTTAGTGAGTGGAAGCTTTTTGTTCCCTCTGTCCTTTTTGGAAGGGGTGAATGTTTTATTTATTTTTTAGGAAGGATTTGTGAGAAAACGAGGTGTAGTTGGTTACTAATAATGACAATCTGGGAAAGGAAAAAGAAAATCTTATCTTAATCGGTTACAACTTTTATCATTATTATTATTTGTCATAATTTTATTATTATTTAAAAAAAACAATTTAAAATTAATCAAAATTTCATTTATGACACACTCTGATTTATGAAAACTTAATTTATATCCTGATTTTTGTAATTTTTTTTTAATTTTCGATATGTATGAGTTATTTGTCATATTTAAATACTTTCAAAAATTAAAAATGAAATAAATTAATACCAATTAAATTGATTAAACAAAATTTATTACTTCCACAAGGTGATGTTAGCTGTTGACGATGATAAATGTGAGCTCACGGAACTTTAATTTCGAGGTGAAAAAAATCAAAACACACGCCTCTTTTTTTATCCTTTTGTCATTTACGTAGCTATGGTAATGGCACCACCTCGGTTTCAAAAAAAAAGTTAGGCACGGCCACTGGCTGTTTTAGGTTAAATGTTGTTTTAGGTTAAATGCCAAAGCGAAAGGTCTTTTTGTCTTCTATAAATACATGAACTGTCAAGCTTGAAAATCCCTCAAACCTTAACATAACCAGGGGGAACCTGATATACATAAATTTGAATTGGGCAGAAACATATCAATGAAGTTAAGCCATGATGCCTTTTTCAATCTGAATCGGCCGAGCGCGCAAGCTCCCGGGCCGACCTCGACAGCTCAGGCTGGGATGCAGGCGCCTCGATCGTCACGGCATGACCATTGCACCGCTGATTGGCGTGCCTGACGCGGTATAATTCTCCTGCAAGAAGAACAAAGAAGAGTGGGGTCACGAGGTCGCGCCCGCGGCTACTTCCCGATGCCCAAGTCATTTTCCCCGAGAGAAAAGAGAGATCATGTAGAGGGCGAATGTGCTGCATACGAGTATGCGGTCCGAGAGCGTAAGAATGTCATGCATCTTCACCGATAGTGGTCTCAGATGAGCAAGACGTCAAACTGGCCTGATGCATGGGTTAGAAAGTCCTTCCTACTGATTCGGAGAGGCTTATTTCCAAATCTATATCGGATTTTGGCACGATATGGCGAGCCGCTTGAGCTGAGATGTCCTCCTTCCTTATCGGGGGAGATCCAGAATCATGATGATATGTTATTTTCCTTCCTTATTGATAGTTGGGCTTGGTCTTGACGGCAAGTGATAATATATCACTAGTGGCTATTCTATTTCTCAGGTGAGCGATACACAATCTGATCATAGGATATGGGGGCCGCACCCATCCAGATCGCCCTTCAGATCCAGCCCTCGTACCTGATTCGGGGCTTCTGCGATCGAGGAGCTCGGTATCAAGGCCATGCATCACTTCTTCGCTCGTCACCGGGCCTCGCAGTTTATTTTTTAAACCCTATCGCTGTAGCCTCGTAAACTTCTTTCAGGTATCGCCGGCGTGGGCAAGGGTCGTAATTTTCCTCGATCGATTGCGCTTCTACGTACGCCGTTCGGTCACGCTTAAAGCCTCGACGCCATAAGTCTTGCGATACGATATCCTTAGGTTTTCGCCATTTCTCCCATTCTCGTTTCCTCTGTTTTCAGGATATCTTTCGCCTCGCCGCTAGCTCGACCCTTTCTTTCTCGCCTCACGCCAAGGCAGCCTTTCTTCATTGTATCTGGTCTATCAGGTCCGTGATCGTTGACTTGCGCCACGAACACTGGGGTGGTTTAACCGACATCGGGCTGTTGTCAGCCGTCTTCGCTACGGGTCCGGCCGCTCTTCTCGCATCGTGATGACTCTCAGCTTCTCGCCACAGATAGTCGAGAGGCCGCCGTCGTACGGCTTATATCCAACTCGAACGCCGCGCCTCCTCTTCCCGTTGATAAGGGTAAAGAGAAAATAAACATAATTACATATCCTGGGGGGTCGGAGTACCTTAAATCATTGCTCAACATGTCAGAATACCGGACCTGGTATTACCTCGATGGGGAGTACCTTTGTCGGATCGCTATTCCACCTCCCCTTGAACTGAAAGTATGGGTCCCCGATGCTTAACTTTATGCCTCTTCAGGTCTGGATGGTTTGTTTTTTTCGAGGTCGCTACAATGGCCTTCGTTCCTCCTCGCACCCTTCAGCGAAGTAATCTCGCTAACATTTCAACATTTGCCCCTACCAACTCGCTCCCAACTGGGCCATTTTCGTAAGGCTACTCTCTTTGCGGATAAAGGCCTCGACATCCCTGGCCAGCCTGCCTTCATCTTTTCGCCCAAATGAGACCACCGAGGGCTTTCTTTATTTTCCGGGGACGCTCCTTGAGTTCTCATGGCATCTTCGATCTTCCATCTTCGCATAGGTTTGAAGGATTTTTCATTTCTTCATTAGCGGTTTCCACTGGGAATACAACTTTTGGATAAGGATGACACCTGGTGTCTTTACCGCCGCGCCCCGATAACATTCGTGAGTATTTGTACCGCTGTATGACTGCTCAAGGTGGTTGGATGTTTCGATTTTGTACTATCTCGTTTGTTTCCTGAGCCGCCCTGAACTTAGCCTCGAAAATAAAGTCATAGCCTAGCGCTAAGGGATATCCCGCTTCGCCCTACCCGCACTGATAAGGCCTACATTCCCGTCCATCCAATCGTGCCTGCACGCTCCTCCGCTCGAGGTTCGTCATTGCTACTCTGGGTCCTCTCCTTGGTCGCCATCGGTTATTCCTACCCGAGGAGATTTCGGTTCATTTGGGGCGGCGCCTTGAAGCCCTGAGTGCTAAAGCAAGAAACCAGCCCGACCGAGGAGGACCGCCAGCCAATTAAAATTCGTGAATCAGCGCTCTCCGACGCTCGAGCCGGAAATAAGGCTGCCTCCTTTGTGCGAGGCTCCCGTGGATTTCGGTGCCCCTGTACTTTTCTCCTGGCCCGACGGAGGGCTAAAACCTTTCGCGCGACCACGAAAGCGGGGCCGTTGCGGTTATGCCATAACCGTCTGAACTGCCTTTGAAAACAATCACCTAAAGGCGCACAATCAAGAGAAAGAAGCCGGAGGAATATTGCAAACCTGTGGATCTTGCTCACTAACGCTCGAACTCGCTGCAGGTGCGGCCTCCTCCATCCTCGGGCGACTCACTGCAGTGTCTGGCGCGATGCTTCATGATGAGGCTTCGCTTCATCCTCTCAGGGGTTGCCTGCAAGTCTACAATCGTGCTTGCTTCCATGCTGCCTCCACGTTGAGCGTTAACTTCATGTTTGATATGCAGGTAGCCACTTCATCTGAAAGCGCTCAAATTAGAAGCATAAACTAAATGAGAAGACGTAAGAATTGCCCGAATTTATAATCGAAGGTGGCCTTCGCTTTTAACTAACAGCCGCAGAGGCAGAAGCACGCGCGATATGATCAAGAAGTGGAGCCACTTCGTCCGATGAAAAACATACTACGGCCAAGGCCGGCAAGTGTGGAAGACGAGTCCGAGTAGCCCGACCCGCGACCTAAGGCGTGCTTCGGAGGTTCGAAGTGCTTCGTAAGCCACAGCGGGATTTGAGGAGGCCCTGGAGGGGCCAAGTCTCGGGCCGAGTGAGCCGGTGGTTAGAGGAGCCTATTACCTCCCGGCGCCGCGGATCGCCAAGTCAATTACGCGTGCCAACACCTGCAGATTTGCAATGATAAGAAAGCGCACTCGGCAGCTCGTCGCTAAGCTTCCGAAAGCGTAAGGCGCTATAGAGACCGCTTCGTCAGAAATCTTCAAGCCAAGAATTTGGCGGTGACTGGGAAGAACGAGGAATGTCGCTGACATAAGTAGATCTTCTACATCAAGAGTTAGTTTAGCCGTCAGAGGATGAGTTTGTTAGCACCGAGGGACTGGTGCCGTTGCTCGCGGGCTTCCGTGCTCGCTCTTTCTTAACTAGTGGAAAGTCATTTGACGATACCGGGACTGACTTTTAATTTGACCTCCGGCAACGACGTAAGAGAGGCGCAGGAATCTTTTTCTACGAACTATTCCTCAAGATCCCGTACCCCGCCGTGTCAATTCCCTCTTCACATCCGCCTCCCCGCCGACGTCTGATCTCCATGCTTATGTTCACCAGCCAAGCCATTTGTTCATCTATATGTATGTTCTCTTTGTTCGCTCTGCATCTGGTATTATGGTCTTTCCAAAGATATTTACATATAAATATACTTTTTTTTCTTTTTATATATATATCATCCGCTCTTCATTGTAGCCGCCGCTTTCTCCTATAGATTGTATTGCGTCTATTCTGAAGGTTCGAGTGAGATGAACAAGCTCGCCAAACTTAGTCGCGAGCGGTCGGTAAGAGTCGGGCCGACCGATTTAGTTATCCGCTGGAAGCGGATCTGCTAATGTCGACGGCCAATGAGTTCGCCCATGCGAAATGAGGGAGAGCTACCGATGTGAATTGGCTCGCAAGAGCCCGGCCCATGTCGAAAGTGATGGGAGCCTTCGCCGAACGAATTGTAAAGTGGAGCTCACAATGCCGAGTGATGGGAAGAGCTCGGGCTTAACGACCACAAGGTGGAGTCATTCCATGCTGAGCGACGGGAAGAGCTCGCCGTAACTAATTGTAAGGTGGAGGCTCGGCCCATGCTAAGATGGGAAGAGTTCGCCGCAGTCAATTGCAGCGGTAGATTGTCCATGTTGAGTGATGGGATGAGCTCGTTAGAATGAATTGCTGAATAAGAGCCCGGCCCATGTCGAGCTACGGAAGAGTCACAAAATTTAATTAAAGTGGAGCCTCGCCCATGCCGAGCGTACGGGAAGAGCTCGCGTAATGAATAGTAAAGTGTAGCTCGCCCATGCCGAGCATGGGAGCGTTTCATAAAGTAGAGCTCGGCCCCATACTGAAAGTGATGGGATGAGCTCGTCAAAGCACAAAGTGGTCATCATACAGAGGCATAGGAAGAGTCGTCAGAATGAAGCCGAGCTCGCCCATGCCGAGTGACGATGAGCTCAGCCGAATGAGCAAGCAAAGTGTAGAGCTCGCCTGGCGCCGAGCGACATTGACGAGCTCGTCAGAGCGACTGTAAAGTGCAGAAATGGTTCCATGCCGAAAGTGATGGATGAGCTTCGGCTAATGAAAGGCAGAATTAGAGCTCAGCCCATGCCGAGTGACGGAAGAGCTCTGCCGTAACGGAATAGTAGCAGAGCCCGCCCAGCGTTGGCGACGGGATGAGCTTCACAATGAATAAAGTAGAGCTCGCCCATGCCGAATGATGGGAAGAGTCATGAATTAATTTTAAAGTGGAGCTCGCCCATGCCGAGTGATGGGAAGAGCTCGCTATAATGAATAATAAAGTGAGCTCGCCCATGTTGAGTGACGGGATGAGCTTCGCCAGAATGAATAGGTAAAGCAGCCTGGCCCATGCCGAGTGACGGGAAGAGCTCGCTAACGACCAAATCGGAGCCCGCCCATGCCGAAGATGGAAGAGCTCGCGTAATGAATAGGCAGAGCTCGCCCATGCCGAAATGGACTTACTTATCGCCAGGCGAATTTAGGAAGTGGAGCCTGGCCCATGCCGAGTGATGGATGAGCTCGCTAAATGAAAGCAACGCGCTCCCGTAAGGCCAGGGTACTGCGGCAATGTAGCCCGAGTTGGTCCGACTCCCGAGGCGCCGTGGGCTCGGTATGGCAGGTGAGCTCACAAACTGAAAGGGGCCGTGGCTCGCGCCGTGGCCTTAGTGGGAATGTAGCCTCGAAATGGTTCGACTTCATGCAAACAAGGGCTCGTGACGGAAAGTAGTGAGTTTCGCCAACAGCGCAGGGTTCGGCGCCGTGGCCTTGCATGTAGCCTGAGCCGCTTGACTCAGGCGCCGCGGGCCTGTGCTGGTAGCGTTGAGTCGCCGCCGAAGGGCGCTCGCTTTGCGGGTACGTACCGAGCCGGTTCACCCCCAGGCAGCGTGGCTCGTGCGCAGTAGATGAGCTCGCCACGGTGGCGTTCCCGCACGCCCCGCCCGATGAAGCTTCGAAACTAACGCGCAATGGATAGCTTCTCCGAATGAAGAACATGAAGGGGAATTCTATTAAACCGTGCCAGCACTGGCCTTCAAAGGTAGTATGAAGCCCGCACCGTACAGGGTCTTGATACCCACGCAACTCCATTTGATTCTTGTAGGTATTGAGGTGATCGACGGATTCCTGCCTCCATCTAAAGCTTCCACTGTGGCATTCCTCGAATTTTGGTCAGAAGCTGATAGCGTAACACCGACCGCAAGGTGATCTGGCCCAGGTCAAAGATCCACAGGTCCGGGGCGTCCCTTAACCATCTCCTTCACTCGGCCGAGCTCTTGTTGAAGACTCCTAAACCTCTGCTCCAATGATTGCTCTTCCATCCCAGGTGGGGGATGGTGTGGTTCTTCGTTCCCCGCATCGCCCTCCCGCATTACGCTTCCTTCCGCGGCATCAGTCCGCCTCTGCGACGACTCTCGCTTCGCCGCGCACTGAGGAGCGCCGTGATTGTGTCGTCCCCTTCGTGGAGAGAAATGTTGCGACCTTCCCGGGTCCGTCGCGCCTCCCGCATGCTGTAATCACCGTAAGTTGCTCCAATTCTTCTATCAGACGTTGATCGACGAGACGGCGCTTCCACTTACCAGATTGCCTGATCGCTTCCACTATCCTGTGAGGAGGTCCGCTATCCGCATTTCCTGGTGATCCCAGATCCGGGCGATTGGGCGCGTGTTCCGCCAGTTCCAGTTGATACCGTCAGAATCGAAATCAATATATTTGTACAAGAATCGCCGTTCTACGCATCTGGCCGCCAGAATCGATGATGCCTTTCAAACCCAACTGCCGAGCTGCGGCGTCGCCGGGCCGACCTCGATTGCCAGGGGCCTGATGCAAGGCTCAACAGGATGTGACCGTCAGACCGCTGATCGGCAGTTCGGACGCAGCACTCCTCCCGCAAGAACAAAGAATATGGGACGGCGAGGGTCGCGCCTGCGGCGCTTCTCCCCGCGAGGCGCCTAAGCCGCTTCCCGAGAGGAGAAAGCTTGCAGACCTGTAGGCGTAATGCGCTGCATATGAGTATGTCCGAGAGTAAGAATGTCGGGCGTGACTTTCACCATGGGTGGTCTTGTATTTATAGTAGATGTTCAACCACTGATGTGGTTAGAGTCCTTCCTAGGTATCGTGACGTGGATACTTTTATTTTAAATTACATCGATTTGGCATGTGATATGTATGAGCTGCTCGTTTCGGTATAATCCTCCTTCCTTATCGGGAGATCCAATCGCGATGATCCGTTATTATTTTCCCTTCCCTATCGAGCAAGGTTTGGCCGATCACAGGATAATATAATGCATCAGGCGGGTTTTCTCGTGTGAGCGATACACAACTAGATCAAAGATACGGGGCTTCCACCATTCGTGACGTCTTCGACTGCCCCCTCGGGCCTCTCGATTCGGGGCCTGCACGAGGAGCCCGGGTATCGCGCTACGCATTCACTCTTCGTGTTTCACAAATACCGGGCAGTTCTATTTTTAAACTCATCGTTTGATATCAGTTTCCTCAAGGGTTGGTCAAGAAGATTTAGTGGGATTCTCGAAGCAAAAGGAGACGTTCACTACTACGACTTTGTCGTAAGTATTTGCTTGCTTCTTAGTGTTTCACTTTATATAACCTCCTCTAAGATTGTTACTGTGATATTATTCAATATTAAATTTTAATACATTTAAATTTTTTACTAAATGGAACTATAAATTTTGAGTTTGATATCATTTAATCACAGCTTATTCTAATACTGTATTAAGAATTATTTTAACTAAAATATTAAATTGAGGCGCAATATGTAATTTTATTTTAACTTTTGACAATATCAAAATTGGAATTCATTCAAAACTTTATTTTAATATATGATGCAAATGCTTAAATTAAAATTTCAGAGTTTACAAAAATCTCTTAATATCACACTCTATCTTCATTTGACCAGATCCTCCCCCCCCCTAAAGTTTCGTGGATAATTTAGAAAAAAAAATTTTTGTTTCAATTGTACCCTCACGTCATAATATATAATATATTAAGTGAAATCTGAAGTCAAACAATACATACACATTTTTTTATACACTCTCATAATATTTTATTTTTAATATATTAATTTCATTTCATATTAGAAATAGAAATAGAATATTAGAAAAGAATATTAGTAATTAATATAAAAATTATAAAATTAGTCAATAGTGCTTTTACACATGATTTCTTTATATAATAGAAAATGAATATTATAAAATTAATATAAAAATTAAATGTGTAAATATTGTTTGACTTTATATTTCACTTAACATTTCTTTTATTAACTTCATAATATTCTATTTCTATTTCTAAGAAATGAAGTTGATATATTAAAAATAGAATATTATGAAATTAATATAAAAAAAAAAATGTATATATTGTTTGGCTCCATATTTCATTTAATATTTTATATATTATGATGAGATATAATTCAAAAAATCTAAAATATTACACATTTTAAAATTCATGGTACTATTTAACTCAAATAAAATATAATAGCATTATTTCAATTTTTTTATAAGAGTATATGATGTGATTTGAGCACTTAGCCTATATTTAACTATGAATCTAAGCCATGAAAACTTCGACTCTAAAGGAAAGGAAATGTGGACCTACTTAATGTAAACCCATCTTTATTTTCTTATATACTTAACGTGAGATTCAGTCCACATCGTGAGTTAATTTGTGTATGCAACTTTTGGTGCCTTTCCCTGTGCCCTCGTTTTGAGGAACAAAGGGATCAATTGGGCTGCCCTTTGACTTTTTTTTCATCAAAGTTGAGCCTGATCATTTATTTGGTTTGGAACAACAAGCCATTCTAAGAGGTAAGTTGGCTTGTCAGAAAATCCCAGAACTGAATATAAATTACATCAAGATTAAGGTATAATATTTAAAAAATAATCAAATTTCTTAGGTTCAGTTAGGCCCACCCAAGGGGGTTAAAACTTAACACATATCGCATTACGTTTTTCGGTCTGACCTCAATATTGTAGACTGTAACATCATTTTCATGAAATGAATAATAGTCTAGATTTTGAATATTTCATAGATCTTTAAAATTAAAAAAAAATTAAAATTTAAGTGTAAGATAATTCTATGAGTCTGGAAATTTAATAATCTTCAATATGCGACTCAATTATTATTTGCGTTGGTTCTGGGATTGCAGCTAAAAGAGTCAAATTTCACAACGATGTGCAGCACCAAATCCATGCTTACACTCAACGACAGTTTTCCAGGGCCTACGATAACTGTTCATAAAGGGGATACCTTCTACGTAAACGTCCACAATCAAGGATCTTATGGTGTCACAATTCATTGGTATATATATATATTTCGATTATATGTTCTCTTAATTGAATTTGTAATCTTTTACCCTTGAGGTAATAAAACTTTGGGGAAGATATAGGTATGAAAATGAAATCGCCAAGCATTCTCGAAGCTTAATGAAATTTATTTCTCTCCTTCAGGTATATTGATTTTGATAATATACTAATTATGTGAAACCCTAATAAAATCTAATTTTCTGAAAAAGGGCAAAATGGTAATTTCGTTCAAAATCCGGAATTTTTATAGATCTCGAGTGATGAAACGGACTACACCGTTGGAATTGTCTCGAAAAATCTAGGTACCACGTCAAATTTCGGTCGACTCAGACACCGACCAGACGCTTTTCTGCAATCAGAGTCGAATGACACTTTGCCGATTTAGGCGGTTCACGCCGCACGCACGTCTGCACTAGCCAACTTGAGCCTGCGTGGGGCCCATGGGTGACATGGCAGACTCCTAATCGATAGCAAAGTCCCAAATAGCTTTTGATTGAGCGGATAAAGAACTTATCAACCAATGACAATCGGACATGCCGCAGCAGTAGAACAAAAAGAGCATTCTTCTCCATTTTTGCTCGATCCGCAAAGGGGAGGGAGAGTGATTTTGAAAATGAGTATGGCTTTAGAGAGAGAAATTGTAACTTCGATTTTGGCCATGACTCGCTTCTGCTCGCAGACGGCTAAGAAGCAAAGTGAAACACGTGGTAAGGAACGCGTGAGCACCGCCATGAGTACTTTCAAAACTCCAAGAGTAGTGTCTTCTCTACCAAAATATTTCGCTTTAAGAGCCTTGTAAATGGTTGGTGTTTGAGGCTATGAATTATTGCCACCAAAACTCGGGATCGACCATTGAATTTCGAAATGCTGCTTTGATGAAATTAACGGATCGTTTATGTGTAATAGAAAGAGAACGCAGCAAATTAAGTGTTTGAAGGAGCAACAAGGAATGGCTATGAATTTTGGTTCCACAAAGTGGAACTCGGGATGTTGGTGAGAGGGTTGTCCACTGACAAACCCACTACATCGTGAGATTCGGGGGACCGTTAAAACAAATTCCTGGGCTTGCTCGATTGACCAAAAATGTCCATGTAAGAGTCGGTACGAAATTGCCTTGAAATGAATGGCTCGAATTGTGTGGAAAATAATATGTTAATGCATATAATTAAATGTGTTAACATGATGTTCAATTATATGAAATATAATTGTGTGTGTGAGCCATTGAATTAAGAATTGTCAATTAGCCTATGTGAGTTAATCTTATGTTATTATATGAATGTTAGTCATGTATTTAGGGATATGAATTTGTTAATATATACGATCAGATATGTTAAAGATAAATTGTTTGGAATGGCATAATGACATTCCATATGCACCAAGGTGTCCTCAGAATGCAGAAAGAGTACGGCACAGAAAGAAAAATGAAAATGTTATGAAAGAATTTCAAGGAAGATTTTCCAAGAATCGCTTTGAGAGTGGTCCAGTCAGCCATCTCGTGAGGTCGACCCATGATTGCTTCGAAAAAATGATCAAGCAATTCGCCTCAAAGGGTAGTCCAATATATTTACCGAAACTCAGTATGAGGTTTTCAAAAACAAAAACCTTTTGTTTGAAAATGATGTTTTTTCTTACATTTGGCTTAGACATGCATGAGGGAGTGAGTGAGGACTCGAGAAGTGGGAAAGGGTGAGTCACATTCTCATCCATATCATGTAGACATTCAAGTAGGATCACGATTTGCTTGAATGCGTTTGTGTTGAATCATCGTGATATGCACTTAGGGGCGGGGAGTAACCCATGTAGGAGAGTATCACTATCAGTATCGCTTCACCTCGTCAGAGGGCATTATTGTAGAAGCAAAGATATGAGGTTCGAAGACGCTTAATTAGAGGTCGATTTTGAGAAGAAAGCCGATACGTGGCTTTGGTGTGATATTAGATAAATATGTATTAGAATTTAAATTTTAATATATCGCTTATTAAGAGTGATGCATTAACTTCGAACTACGGCATCAGGGACCCTACCCATTCACGGGCCGTTTTACCCGCCAAGCCGGAAGGAAATGTGAAAACGGTTGATTTTCGAGTTTTGGAAAATCCGGGCCTCGATGGCGGCAAACGGTTTTGCTTTCGAGTCGCCACTTACTTTTATTTATTTTGGCTGGGAAACCAAGTAAGAACAAAAACCCCAATGACTCCAAGATGGAAAAAGCGGTCCTGCGAAACTAGATTTTGGGTCCTCGGGATCGATTACCTATCGTGAAGGTACTTCATATGAGGTAGCACCTTCAGTCTTAACCCGGTCTCTACTAGTGAATCGGTGCATACAGTACCAAAATCGATAGTCTCAGGCTAAATATATTAACTTAGACCGCACTACAACCTGACAGAACAAGCATGCTTTAAAAACACTCAACCAAAAGCGAAAAATGGTGCGCACTGTCCCCTCGCCACGCCGCCAGATAAGGTTAGCCAACAAACATAGCAAGTAGCGGCACTCAAACACAGCATCCATGTGAACACCATTACCTAACACTAAAGCAGACATACTGCGTGGTCCCTGTAGCCAAGGCCAGATAAGAGGTCACCAACGTTTCGCATACTGTTTTCAAAATTAAATATAAAAAAGAAAAGCAAGCTAGGAGAAACTATACATTGCATTCCGCCACCATTGATGCTACAACACTCTCATTCAGCCATACAAACATCACGCCTATCCATCTCAAAGAATCTGTCTCGACAAAACATTCAGATTATCGGGTGCTTTAATCATCACCTTACCCAAGATAGACCTTTGATTCTCAAGAATCCAAAATAACCATTAACCTGTTAAAACCTATTTAGAGTCTTAAATATAGCCCTACATTGATTTAGTACGAACGTGGGTTGGACTCACAAAGGTCAAGGCTTCAATTAAATCGAAATCGGCGATCTTGTTAAAACTCCAACAACCGGGATCGACGAAGTTCTTCTCAACCGTCAAATTTCATTGAGAGAGGTTCACTAGAGAACTTTCCTCATATTCATGAATCCACAAGACAAAAGGAGTTCAATTCTGACTCTGAGTAATTCAAGAAATCAATACAAACAGAATTAAACTTATCAAATTGCTGTCTAAAGAACTGAACTTAACCGAATCCTATGGTTATTTCTCAACGGTCCGACTAAGACAAAATATTTCAAAATCTTCAGAACCTTCCCTACAAAGTCAGGGAACGAACAGATAAACGGAGTTCAATTCGACTCGAACAACCAAGAATCAACACAAACAAACTAAACCACCCAACCGAACCAAATGAACCTACATGTGTTTGGTTTCCAACCGTCCAGATGGTTGGTGCAAAATATTTCAAAATTTCAGAACTCTTTACAAAGTCAGGAACCCATGCAGAGCAAACTTGAAACACCCGACCGACAACCAATAACTAACACAAACAAATCAAACTACCTAAACCGCTCAAAGAATCGAATCAAATGAACCGGCCAGTTCGCTTCTCCCAACCGGTCCAAGATGGTTGAGAAAATATTTAAAAAATTTTCAGAATCTTTAAGGAGTCAGGAATCAAAATAAACGCAGGATCGATTCTCAGCTCCTAGATGAGTGAGAACTAAATTAAAATAAAATCTCAACCGCCGAAATCGGCTGCTCCAAAGAAATCGGAACTAAATTGTTTGTTGAAATGGTTTTCCAACCATCCGGATTCAAGAGAAAATATTTGAAAATTGTCGACCTTCTTTAAGGAGTCAGGAATCCAAAAATTAAACGGTGATTGGATTCTCGCCTGATGAGTGAGAATCAACCAAACAAATCAAACTCCGAAACCGGCTGCTTCTAAGAAAACCATTGAACCCAAGCTCACGATGAGCGTGAAAACCTGCCTAAATGGCTGAGGTAAACCTAAAATTTGGTCAGAATATCCTGTATAGAATAGAGTGGAGCCAGGTCTACTTACCTCTTCACATAAACGCTGAACAAACTAAGCTACATGATCCTAAAATCTCAAGAACGTGTGTCCGAGCCCTAAGTGTGCCCTCCCAAAGGTCCTCTCTAATCTGATCTTCATGTCCTTTTATACTAATTCCCACCTTCTAGCCATCAAAGCCTCGCTTTTTCTCCTTCAAGCTTTGGAAAGAGCCCCAATCAGTATCGGAAATAGCTTCCCCATTCACTCCTCTCCTCATTTCCCATGCAAGCCGAATCACTTAAGTTTTCAGCTTACTTCACCACCAAGTATCCACATGGGTTCATGGTGGGTTGCTTAACCTAAGACAAAGCCCAAAATAGACTCCAATACTTCCCAAGGTCGAGTTGGAGCTATGGGTCAACCATTAGATTTGGGCTCTAAAATCACAAAAACAAGACTCCACACAAGCCGTCCTAACTAACCGGCCAACTAGATGTTAATCACTGAGTTTATGGAGGAAAATTATGAAATTTAGATAGAATGTTCCTGAATAACAGGAGACCAACAAAAAATCCAAGTGGGCACCATCGAAGTTTGATGAGGAGATATGATCGAACAAGGAGGAGTGCTTGTCAAAATCACTCAAAAAACAGTAAACAGATATACATCGACGAACTGTTTAAACCGACACCAAACTAGCTGACCAAAATTATGAATTTTTTAACATAAACCTCCTTGGCGACAAAGAATCCAACAAAACAAACAATAACAATTTGAGTCTTGACAAAGGAGATACAATCGAAATAAAAGATCAAGTGCTCCAAATTTGACATACCTACAAACTCCGAACAGCTTAAACCTCAGCTTACTTGCTTCCTATGGCATGATGCCAATAACTGACACTCCGATGACACCCTAAGTGAAATGGCATACGCACTCACGGACCATATACAAGCCCACCCGAGGCCTTGAGAAAGACCGTAGCCTAAAAGGGCCTAAATGGTGTTATATGAGAACAATGGGTGAGTATGACACCCATAGGATAAATGCAAGTGCTTAAGGACAAAATTGAGGGTCTACAGTAATATAGTTGGTTGGATGTATTTTTAGTGAGTATGGATGTATGGGCCAATGTGGCCATTTTACTCATATATAGGTCTCATGATATGAGACAGTTGCAGTCTCCGCGGCCACGGTTGTCAACCTAGGACCCCTGGTTCAGTCAGTTATATCTTAGCATCGTAGCTTAGGTAAACGATTACCTTTGGGAGCTCAAAGGAGTGTGTTTATAAGTTTAGTTCGATACAACCACAATTGCACGTAGCTAGTATACGGTCACCTAGGCTCAATGAAACGCAAGTTAGATCATGCATCCTATCAGGTGATTTTGAGATGTTGTCAGATGTGTTATGTGAAATTGTGCTCGTGAATAGTACATAGGAAAGATGTTGAACACTAGTGGTTGAGAAAATAAAACTCGAGGAGGTCGAGAAATTTTGGGTACAGTCTGCACTAGATGAAAAAAAGCCATAATAGGGAATTTTTTTTTTCCGAGGGTTTTACAAAGGTGTAAAACAAAGAAAAAAAAATTTAAAAAAAAAAAAATATATATATATATATATATATATTGTGGTCTTACAAAGAGTCGGAACAAAGGAGAAAAAAAAAAAAAGGAGTAGGAGACTAGATGGGCCATCGCTTTATTTTCCAATAGTCACGATACAACATATTGTATCGTGATACCGTCGGGCGCGCCGGGGGCCACAACATCTACTTAGTAATACACACGACACGCCCAACAAGGCCATGGCACGACCGGCCCGCTACAGGCAAGTGGCAGCGCACGCGCACGGTCTCAAGCACTAGGAAACAATATAAAAATTCAGGATTGCGACAAGGTGCATGAGACAGTTAGATATGATAAGAACACACAGCAAGAAGAGCTGGCATAAAGATGGCGCACAGCGCGGCAGGCTGCGAGAGCCTATAATACGGAAGCTCGTGATCGTGGAAGGAGAAGGAGGTATGGTGCCGCACACAAAGACGCCAGTGGTCGTGGATATTTGCCACTAACGCCCAAGGAGCACAAAGGCAGAGAGCTACGACATGAGCGCAAAGACGCTGGCCATGAGTTTATATTACACACTAGATTCCTCGCAGGTCGCCGTAAACCCGAGACATGCCTGCGCCTACTTACACGCGCCTTAAAGAGGGCGCGCGGCCACACGACCCACAACATGGCCATACCGATACGGCAGTTCGCACACGATTACCCGCCTGCAACGCGACTGCGAGCGTTCCTGGGCAAAGCAAGGCGCAGCTTCAATGCGCTTCGCGTACCCGGCCCCTGGTGTTCACCGCGCACCCAACCCAGCTTTGACCCAGCGCATTGCTTACGCCATTTATGCGTTTGAGTAATCGCTCATGGACATTGTTCATGAATACTGTTCATGAGTTTTTTAAAAAAAAAATTTTAATAAATAAAAATAAAAATTAAATAAAATATTTTTTTGTTGCATATGATTTAATATATGAAATTCTTCTGTCTTTTGCATTACTCCTTATGAATGCATTGATATCAAGGTATAGAAGTTTTTTTCTAAGATGCAATAGGGTCTGGTCGGTTTACACCTTGTAGATGCTACATTAAAAACTTAACTCGCCATTCGACACGTGGCAGATTAAGCTCGCTTCGGCTCCCGGAGAGGACAGGGGTCTCTCCACGAGGTGCCAGCCAAGCACCACCAGATCGTGCCCAGCCAGCCAGGCCCTTGCTGAGGTCGTAGGGGATTGGCGCGTCGCTCTTCATCGCACGTGCCGCTAGCGTTATAGCTGCGGAGGTCCGAGTAACCTCCCGTATGTTCAGGGCCATCATCCCCTCGATATTCACAAGGAGGGGAGATCCGATGGTGATGCATCATTAGTTTATGCAAGTCGAGAAGATATCGAGAGGCGATGGAGATTACCTCGGAGTATGTTCAGATCGGATGAATCAGTATTCGCCAGCGTGCTTAGGCCCGCGCGTGGAATCAAAGAAAGATCTGTGTGGTCCTGTGGTGGCGCAATGACATATTGGGGCAAAGTTCATGAGTCAGCTCATGGCAAGTATTTTTCCGCCACCGCGAGATATAATAAGGCTAGAGTTCCTAGAGCTTCAAAAGTAAAGTGGGCCATGATATAGTGATCGAGTATGTGGCCAGTTCACGAGTTAGCTCGCTTTCGACAATTAGCGTGAACACGCACTCGCCAAGGTCGGGAGGTTCGAGAATGGACCCGAGATTGTCCATTCGGGCAGGATTGTAGACTTCGCCACAAGACATGGACTCTATGGTCGGATCCGTCATGCACAATGCCGTTAAACATACAACAAAGGTGCAATTTTTATGACCATAGAGAGAGAGATGGAGGAGACGGCACCAGGGATACTGCAGCCACTCGCGCAAGAGGAAGGAGAGTCACTCTTCTACTGGGAAAGAGTGCGTAAGGTTTCCGCTTTGATGAGTGCCTGAAACACCTGGCGTATACCTGCCTTTCTTAGGGTTTTTAGCGCTATTTTTATGGTTAAATATGTATTTTCCGCGCTTGTTATCCGAAAGCATGACTAGTCGGAACGCAAAGTGCATGATGTGAAAAGAGCACACCGCGGGAAGCAAACGAAAGCAATGCCGCCATGCGAAGCAGCAACGCCGGTGAAAGTACGCCATGTCGCCGATTTTCTGCCGCGCACGCCCCACGCCGCGTGACGGCCAACGCTGCACGCTGCCAACAATACGTAAGCCATCATCGAACGTCAGCGACGCCCTCGTGGTAACGTCGCTGACGCTCGCACGCCCGCGACGCCGGAAGACGAGACAATCCGCACCTCATCATTGCAAAGTTTGCCTAAGGGGTTCAGAATTGGGGGTATCGGGAGGCGACGGATGAGCACGAATTCCGTGAGTACACGACACCGACTCAAGAAGGCCCAATCTCGTATTTGCTTCCGATTTTGAAGGTACTGCAATGGAGTGTTTTCAGATTACATTTTTTTATTTCTATTCAAAGATGTTCTAGATCTCGCATCTAAAAAGCTGAAACCTCGCCACATGACTATGGATTAAAGTTCAGTCTTTTATGTTATTCATTGGTTTATAAAATTGTTGCTTCGCTTATATCTATACAACAGGTGATGATGTCTCGCCAATATTAGTATGCACCTATACTTAGAAACTAGATTCGAGAGATGAGGATATCTAGAGATCCTCGAGAGATGTTCTTCAAATGATTCCTGAAATAGAGATATTCCGAAATTCGAAGGTGGCACTTCGAGGTTGTGAACATTCATACTTGACATCGAAGCCAGATGTAGATATACTCAACTCTATTCACTTAGATAGCAAGATATACCTCGAGAGAGGACATTCCTGTGAGTTAAGACTGCCCTTGCCACAACAGAAAAATCTACTAGTTACAACACCTTTAGAAAATAATCCATCAAAGTGATGTGGGGAGACATAACCCTAGTTCTGTCACCAAGAATTCATTAGAATCAATAGCTTAGTCAAATTAGCATACCAATTCCTTCTTAAAATAAGCTTATTCAGATATTATCAAAGAAGCGCAAAACCGAGTCAACACCTGTCCCTGCGGATCGATACATCCGCACTTCAGAAGCGCGAATAATTATATTACTTAAGGACGCGCGCACTGCGCGCACATAGGCGTATACTTTACACAACGCGCTCGTCAGTTTTTCGCGCCGCTGTCGTGACAGGTTTAGATTGATATAGAGAATAAAGCAATGGATAATACTCAAATTTTCTTTTACTTTTGTTTATTTTTACAAGTGCCGGTAATTTGTTTTGTTGGTTCGTGTGTTATTCTGTAAGTTTCAAGTGAGTACATGATTTACTCTAGATCAGGTCAACTAACACCTGTTTGATCCTCGAGCCGAAAGAACTTTACACAATACGCCGAGAATGTAGAACCCGAATGTATCAAAAATCAGGCAAACATGGGTGATAACAAGAGGACTGAGTATTGAGCAAACCCAGCCTCATAGAGGCCTAAATGGTAATCAAGGAAGGAATCAAGCACCTGTGCCATTTGGAGGTTGTTCATTGATCCATACAGCAGCCAGCGATAGTTTGCACTCCCGCCACAGCCAGTTCGTGACAGCTATCGATCGACCACCCATTCAGTAAACAACTTCAACCTAAGTCAAGAACATTACGTATGCCGCATATATCGTTTCCATGGACTACCCCATGAGAAACCCGAATATGCATTCAATTAACCTCCTTGAAGTCCGCGACACGATCAAGTACAACGGAGTTACCGAAGAGGCACTCTGTGTCAGGCTTTTCCACTCTCGCTAGGCGGATCGAGCTAAGACCGCAACAAGTCGCCCACCAGATTCCATTACCTCGTGGAATGACTTAGTGTAATTCCCGACCAAGTTCTTCCCACTTCGAAAATTGCACAACTCAGGCAAGAGATCAATACTTCGCAATGAGGGGAGAACCTCGCAGAGGCATGGGATGTGATTTCACGAATTACTACTTAAAATGCCCACATCACTGACAACTGGGACGGATGCAACCATCACTTATAACGGGTCGAGGAACGCTACCTAGAATAAAGATTGATGCCTCTACCGAGGAGTACTAATGAAGAAACCACGACCAAGCCTATGAGATTCTCGAAGATGCCGCGACCAACACAAACCAATGGCCTGAGAGAAATTCATACTCAAGAAAGCCAGCGTGGGTGGCAATGTGATAATGAGGTTCTCAATAACTGAAAGACCATGTTGCACACCGACCAAGCAATAGATTAGACAAAGAAGGTACAAAGAATGCCATACGCACCAACCACAGTCGAATTGTGGTGGCGTGCACAACAAAGATTTGGGACGTCACTGAATCCTTCACAGAGAGCAAGCCTGGGTGACGTGTCGAGGTTCAATCGTAATCAATCACAGCAGCTATATCGTATGGGGAAATGAAGCACGGAATCAAACTGATGTCAAGGGCAGATAATAATCGAACTGCAGTCAGCCAATAACTGCGGTACGCGGCTAATAATCGAATAACATGCCATCAACCGAACTAGTGAACCACCCGAGAAAGTGTGGACTTAGAACAGCCTAAAAAAGCGTGCATGTGCTAATCCTCCCACTCGCTTCATGAATGAGACCAAAGCGAATATGCAAAGAAGTGAGCATCCAAAGCCTGAACAACTAAGGAAGACAAACCGAAATTCCGTGGAGGTACAAATGGGTCAAATGGAAACTTATTAACTCGAAGTTGGCAACCGAGTTCATTAACGAGCAACCTGTAAATAAACCCAGACGAGACTTTAAAATGAACATGCCAAAGCGCTAATTACTAGAGAAAAGACTCAAGACCAAGGGGAAATCTCGCTATGCAGGAAGCAGAGGGGTGAGAAACACCCATCCACGTAATGATGATGCAAATAAGGAACAGCTTAATGAGAAGCAATTAGAAGAGAACTCTACTGAAGAAAAGGCCAACCCACCAATTCCATATCCACAGCGCCTAAAGAAGCATAAGCTGGATAAGCAGTTCACTAAATTTATGGAAGTGTTTAAAAAGTTACACATCAATATCCCATTTGCCGATGCCCTAGAGCAGATGCCCAGCTATGTGAAATTTATGAAAGATATAATTGCCTCGTACAGAAGACTGTCTCGATTTTGAAACGCTAACTTAACCGAGGAATGCAAAGGCCATACTTCGTAGAAAGTCACGCAAAAGCTCAAAGACTCCGTGCGCCACTATCCCTGCACTGCACCATTGAAATGCTATCTTCGAGAGAGCCCTATGTGATTTGGGTGCGCATTAATCCTCATGCCCTTATCCATTTTCAAACGTTGGGATTAGTGTGAGGCCCGCCCCAACTACGCCAAATACACTTAAGTCGCAACAGACTCATTGAAACATCCGGAGAGGGTAATAGAAGATGTCTTAGTAGTTGTCGACATGTTTATCTTCCCAAAGATATTTCATCAGAGCAGAGCATGGAGGAAGATAAAGAAATTACTAATTCAGTAGAATCTTTCACACCGCGCAGCGCATGATTGATGTTCGTGAGGGAGAACCGAAATTGAGAGTTGTTAAAGAAGACAGAAGTAAAAATTCAACGTGTTTGAAGCAAAGTGAGACACCCGCAAGGTAAAAGTGATACTTGCTTCATGGCGCAAATAAGAGGCTGGCGTTGTCTAGCCGAAGTGGTCTCAATCGAATTTCGAGACCAGCCTAGCTGAGAATGAGTCCGAGAACTGAGCGGCTAAGAAAATGTTAAATGGATGGACTATTTCGACACAATAGAAGGAAATACTCGGTCCCTAGCGAAGGAGTTAAACGACGGTCCCATCATTGAGCAACCACCCAAGATGGAACAAAAACCTCTACCTAGCCATTCAAGTACGTGATACCTTGGAGTAGAATCTTACGCTACCTAAGGATTATCTCAAAGATCTTTAACCCGCACTGGGAGGAAGAGAAGTTATCAGGGTCCTTCGAGATCACAAACATGCACTCTATTGCCCTTCCTAGTCGATTTAAAAGGATTCGCCTTCATGTGCATGCATCGATTTTACTAGAAGATGGACATAAACCTTTCCAGCAGCTTTGAAGCGCAGGAGGTTAAATCCGACAAATGAAAGAGGTAGTCCTGAAAAGAGGTTTTAAAATGATGCAGCATTTCTGGTGATTTACCCCATTTCTGCATGTGGGTGTTTCCAGCCTCGTAGTGTCGGCTAGTGGAGGGCAACAACTGCCATCAGATCTGAAAACAACATCTTACTCGCTTTCTCGAATAAAGCACGGAGGGATTTGTACTACTAATTCAAAACTCGAACAGCCAATTCAAAAGTGATCATTTCATCGTCAGCTTTAGATCGATGTTGGATCGACAGTCGGGTCATGAATACTATTGCCGGATGGATATCCACACAACCAACGCCATGCCCTTGAAGATCAGAGAGAAGACGCACATTCACATGTCCCTATGTCACACATGGTACATTCGCATGTGAGATGCCCTTTGGGCTGTGCAATGCACCGGGAACTTTTCAGCGATGTATGATGGCCATATTCTTTGATATGGTTGAAAAAGAGACAGTGAGATCTTCATGAATGATTTCCGATAATGGAAATTCATTTGACAAGCTGTTTGAAAACTTAAGATCTGTCTTGTGAGAGATGTGAAGAGACCTGACTTAGTACTCAATTGGGAAAAGTGCCATTTTAGTGCAGAGGAGTGTGTCCTTGGACATCGGATTTCAGCAAGAGGGATAGAGGTAGATAGGGCGAAGATTGAAGCAATTGAGAAGTTGCCTCCACCCTCATCGGTAAAAGGGATTCGAAGTTTTCTAGGCCACGCTGGATTCTATAGGCGGTTCATCAAGGATTTTTCGCGGATTGCAAAACCGTTGTCTAACCTCTAGTCGAGGATCCCGACTGAGTTTGATTTCCCAATGTTTGCAATGCATTCTCGGTGTTGAAGGATAAGTTGGTTTCGAAGCTCCTATTGTTGTGGCTCGGGATTGGTGCTTTCCATTTGAACTTATGTGTAGCGCCTTGGGTGAGCTTGCGATTGGGGAGTCTTTGTAGGCGAGAAAGCGAGAGAAAATCTTTCGGGTAATTTACTATGCTAGTAGAACCACGGATGATCTTTCCATTGAATGTCTGCCACTACGGAGAAGCATTGGCCATTGTCTTTGCTTTCGACAAATTCAGGCCATATTTGATTGGCAACAAGGTCGTGGGTGCACATGATCATTACGCCGTTAATTATACAGTGATAAGAAGATTACAAACACAGATTAATTCGATTGGGTCCCTGTCTTTGCAAGAGTCGGCGTAGAGATTAAAGACAAGAAAAGGCGAAAACCTAGTGGCGGATCATCTGCATTTGATTGGGAGGAATACTAGAGATGATGTTCCAGTGAATGGCAATTTCCGGATAAACTCTTAGCTATTGAGGACATGAGGCGGCTCCATGGTTCGCGATTATGTGAGTATTTAGTGGCTAAAGTAATCCCTCAGAATTTAACCATCGGCGAGAAAAGAGATTTTATACCGCAGGCTACTACTATTGGGAGGAGCCCATCCTTTACAGACACTGCGCCGATCAGGTGATAAGGAGATGTGTGCCCGAAGACGAAATGCACAGTATTCTGAACCATTGTCACACTCTACCATGTGGTGGACACTTTGGTGGCCAGAGAACAGCAGCCAAGGTACTTCAATCAGGTTTTTACTGGCCTACCTTATTTAAAGATGCTCATCAATTCGTTTCCACTTGTGACAAATGTCAACGAATGGGGAACATCTCTAGAAAGGACGAGCCACCCGGTATCCCATTTTGGAAATCCGAATTGTTTGATTTATAAGGGGAATAGATTTCATGGGACCATTTCCCGCATCGTCGGTAACTTATACATCTTGTTGGCGATGAACTATGTCTTAAAGTGGAATTGGAAGCAATCACTACACGCTGACGATCATAAAATTAGTGGCTCAGTTCTGTGCGACCCACATATTCTCACGTTTTGGACCCCTCGAACCTTTGATCACGGATAATGAGTACCCATTTACGCAATAAGGAAGTGATGACAAGGTTTTGCAAAAGTGGCAAGTGCGATCATCGCACATCTCTTGCATACCACCCCTGAGTCGAAACTGGCGGTATGTCGAATCAAGAAATCAAGTCCATTCGAGAGACGATGCGCTCGGGAAAGTTGGTGCAAAAATATTGAAGATGCACTCTGGGCGTACCGCACAACATTTAAAACTCCTTTGGGTATGTCACTGTTCAGAATCGTTTATGGTAAGGCGTGTCATCTTCCAGTAGAATTGGAACATCGAGCCTATTGGGCCACTCGACAGTTAAACATGGATAGTACATTGGCGGCGAGCGACTACTCGACTCATAGGTGAACTAGGCAATTCGAGGAACGAAGCTTATGAAACGCCCGCATTTATAAGGAAAGAATAAAGCACAGCGACAAACACATTACGAGAGAAGGAGTTCACGGCGGGACAAAGCAGTTTCTTTTGTTTCAATTCCGCTAAAGCTTTCGGGAAATTGAAATCTCTGGTCAGGGCCTTTCACGGTGACCAAGGTCTTTTCACGATTACAGGCGAAGTTACACATCTGAAAGGCACATTCACGGTCACCACCCAGCGATTGAAGCGAGTATTGCTGGGCGAGTTTCTTGCGAGACAAGCAAATCATTCCTTTGTGATTACGGACGAAGTGTAGTAAGCGAATATATGAGTTCGGTCCTCGAACGTGAGATTCGAAGTCGTCGACTAAGACATTAAACATAGCGCTTCTTGGGAAGCTGACGAGTGTTTCTTAAAACTTTTCCCTTTTAAAGTGCCGTGTTTTGATTTTATCGTTTGTTTCAGTTATATTAGTTTGCGAATTTTGTGTGCGGTTTTCTTCTTGGTTGTTTACTTCGGGACTATGACAGTACTAGGAGGATCCGTTGTGTAGAACATTACAAGTCCAGAGTGTCCCAATTACAAGAGGGGAGGATATCATAAACCAGGGCTACTTAAAGTGAAATTTTTAGAAGCCAGCTATACATGCGTCGCTGGCGGCCTTCAGCGTCAGCGACATCAGTGTCCTTCTGCGGAGCGTGTCCCGCGGCGTGGGTTTCAACGTCGCGTTGATTTACAGGAATGTCTGTAGCGTCAGCGGCGTGGGTTTCCAGCGTCACGGCGTTGATTTAAGTGTCTGCATGCTTGTCGCGGTGGTTTCTTGTCGCGGCGTGGATTATACTCTGCGGGCGTCGGCGTGAGTAATCAGCGCCGCGGCGTGAATTTTAGGAATCTGCGGGAGGCGTCGGCGTTGATGCCAATATTAGCGGCGTTGTTAATTCCACCCTCTGTAACGTCGCGACGTTGCTCCGAACGTCGCGACGTCGTTTAGTTCCACTCTCTGTAACGTCGCGACGTTGCCCCGAACGTCGCGACGTTGCCCTGTTTTAAGGCCAAGAATAGTTCATTTGCTCTTCACCTCGCACACACCCTTTACTGAACCACAGCACCCATCGCCCTTCACGTCCTAAAGCTAGAGACTCCCTCTCACGTGGAGTCGGAGGCTCCTACATTGCCCTCCGAGGCCTTCTCTGTGCACCTCATAGTCACCCTCGCTGCTTGGTTGACACGGGTTCCTTGTCCGTGGCATTCTACCCTGCTTGTACTCGGTTGGACACCAGTGTGGAGTCTTCTAGGGTTACCATTGCATTCCACCGAGTTAGTCTGGGGGTCTTTTAGGTTCAGAAGTTAAGGGTATTAGTAGGTCTATTTTAGGGGTTTTGAGTCACCTTCGGGGGTCGTTCGTACACTTAGTAGTTTCGGTGCACACTAGGTGTTTGTTTGTGGTCCTGCCAGGTCGTGGGTGACCGGTTTGGTGCCACCGCCCGCGTGAATTTTAGGGTCTAATGTACGGTAAAGAGGCGAAGCGCGCTGAGCGGAGTCGGTCGAGGACCGGGCTCCCACTACACGATGTCACGCGGTTTGTGAATGAAGTGCATGTCGGTTCGGCACCATCACGCAAATTTCGCTTCGTTCATAAAGGAAAGGGGTTTCACCGCCTGATGACTTTTATAAGACCATTGCTTGCGGTAGGGATGGCGAGCCTTGTACCAGCCACCTCGTCCGGCGGCGATGAGTGTGGTCACGAGAAGTTCTACGCCAATCTCGCCTCCGCGCGTCTAGAAGAGAATCAGGGTGGGCGTATTGGTGACTTCGGTGCGGAGTAGTCGATGATCATCTGATCTGAGCACTGTCCCTTTGGAGCGGATTCATTCGGCTCCACGAGCACCTCGACTACCAGGGTTATCACAGTATTGTGTGGCGGGGTGAGTGGGAAATTAATAGTGCGGGCATTTGCAGTCCGCTGAGGCGACGTTTGACGCCATTACCTAGATTAAACGTAACACTAAATCGCGTCGCGTCTTATTAGGCGTGACGTGTGTGAAGTGACACCAAGCGTGCCCTGCTCAACTACGCCATCATACAGGATATACCTTTTAATGTTGGGCAGGTTATAGAGGATGCCATCCTCCATAACCGGGACGCAAAGATGAATTTGGGGCACCCCTTCCTTATCTTTGGCTTGTGCGACGGCAGGGTGCCCTCGGCGACAATGAGGCTGGCTCCACCCATGCAAAAGCCATATGCGTCAGCGGGATACAACGCAGGTGTCCCGCGACTTTGAGGGTATATGATTCGGCACTGAGCCCTCGGACGAGGCAGAGGCTGCACGGCTATCGAGGCTCATTGTGGATCACTGGGCGATCCAGGGGAGACATTGGCCGATCCTCGTCCACGCCTCCACCACCATCCCGCTGACCTCAGGAAGCCTGACTACCTCCAGTCCCTCACCACCCGATCACGAGGACCCGGTGCTCTCCCTCGGCGGCGCCGATGCCTTTTTGGGGCCGAGACCGGGAGCCGCCAGGAGTCCTCGTCACCACGGGATATGGGGCCCTCGCGATGCGATATGCGTGCGCGTGGCTGGCCAACGGGCCACCATTCTTCAGACGACGTGCCGCGGGGCCCGGATGCCGCGGCCTCTGGCCTTCCACCGACCTCCCACCACCACCGCGATCACCGAGGAGTCCCGCTTTTCCCCTGCACTTTTGTTGTGCCGATTGGGGACCTTTGGTGTTTTGTTGGGGGGTGGATGATCACGATCTGTTTAGTTATGTTTTGTTTTGCGATATTTGTGTAGTGTTTTTGTTTTTGTTCGGCCCTTATTAGTTGTGTGTTTTTATTTGTAGTCTAGTCTACGTTTTTAGTATTTATGTTTTGTTTTGTTTCATTCTTATATGTAGTAGTTGCATGTGGAGGTAGTTGTATGTATTATAGCATGTTGAAAGTCGAGTATAACTTTTAAGATTTGAATTCACTATTGATATGGAAGGCGGGTGCAGCCTGATATTTGATACTACGGTAATTAGGTTGAATAGGTGGGGAGGCTTCGTGAGACGATTCACAGTATTGAGAAACCATTTTCTCAAGGAACCACTGTGCACTCACACACTAATGTGACCTTCGGGGTATGCATAGGTCTTGAGACCAACTACTAAGTTAAGCAAACCTTGGGAGGTCGAACCATCTAAGTGATGGAACCACTGTCAAAGAGGATTGCCATCGAGCCCCAACAAAATAAAAAAAATAAAAAATAAATTAAAAAAAAAAAAAAAAAAGGGAAAATGTTAAAAATAGGTAGATGCATAAGAATAAGCGGGATCATCCAATCGAATCCAGGACACGATCCCGACCGGGCTTTTTCAAAGCCCTGGTAACACTGAGCGTTGTGCAGGGAGTCATTGACTTATTTGCCTGTACATGGGACCCGAGAGGAATGGATCATTCACGCAACCTAGGGCCTTTGAGGTTGGTTGGTGTTCGAATTGAAGTTTGAAGAGAATTTAATGCTGGTGCCCTTAACCAACCGTGGGGAGTCACCGATGGTCCCTCTGAGACACTCATCCCAAAACTTCTTGGAACTAGGTATTCTTGATTTTTGTTTAGGTACTTAGGAAATTTTAAGGTATGTTTAAGTATGAATAAAAGGGAACGTTCTTGTCCTTTCTTGATTAAAACTTTTTAAATAGGTGAGTCGAGTTCAAGTTTGAGATATTGGAACCTGAGTATACGCTAGGTCATTAATTCGGCCTTACATGGGGTCACTTCAGGAAAGGTTATTGAATACCATGGAATTTGAGCACGCTAGTGCTTCCACTATTTCAGGCGAGTTTTCCAAAGTCAAACATCGGTATGCATCTTGTGAGCCGATCAAAGCAGGCCCGGCGGTGGAGTCGGTCCAAAGCGGTCCCCTATTTCTCGGCATGTGCACAACGTCTTAGTGTTGGTTTGTTATGTCGGGTGTGTCACATGCAGGAGTCCATTCTTGCTTGGGGACAAGCAAGAAGTTAAGTTTGGGGGTGTGATGAGTGCCTGAAACACTCATAGTATACCCGCGTCTTTCTTAGGTTTTTAGCGTTATTTTTATGGTTAAATATGTATTTTTCCAGTTTGTTATCTGAGTATGACTGAGTCGGTGAATGCAGGTGCAGATGATGTGAAAAGAGCACACTGTGGAAGCAAATTGGAGTAATGGAGAGCAATGTAGGAAAATTAGCACGCCCCGTCCGCGGCGTTCAATGATCAGCGGCGTCTCCGTCGTGAAAGTGCCAGCGTCGCTGACGTTGAATTCAACAATAAAGAGTCGATGTCGAAGCGTCAGCGGCGATCTCAAGCGTCGCGGCGTCGACGGGATTCGCATATATCATCATTTAAAGCACTAAGGGTTCGCCAATTGGGAGTATCGGGAGGCGTACGGGGCGAGGCACGAATTCCCGAGCCGATAGTGACCGCGGAGCTTGAGGAAGAAGTGCCCTTGATCTGTATTGTTTCCGATTTTTGGATACTAGAATGATGTTTTTGAGATTAAACATTTTCATATTTCTATTCAGTATGTTCTAGATCTGCATCTAGGGTGTGTTGAACCCTGTCACATGACTATGGATTAAAGTTCAGTCTTTTATGTTATTCATTGGTTTATAAAATTGTTGCTTACGCTTTATATCTACAGATAAATTATATGATGATGTCGGCTTGACATTAGCATAACTATCTTGGAAATCGAAATTCGAGAGATGGGGATATCTGAAGATACGAGTAAGAATGACCTTGGAGTTGATTCGAAGTAGAGATATTCAGAACTGAAGGTGGCACCCAGGGATTAGAACATTCAAGCATTTAAGTATCTTGAGTTGGGATAGAGATATACTTTCGACTCTATTCATGAAGATAAACCAGATATACCTCGAGAGAGATATCCTCGTAATTAAGATCACCTTGCCATCAACAACATATAAATTCATTGAATAATAACACCTTTAGAAATAATCCATTGAAAGTGAATGAGGGGAACATAACCACAGTCTCTAATACTGATAATTCATTAGAATCAATAGCTTAGTCGAAATTAACATCTTCGATTCCTTCTTTAAAATAAGTTTATTCGAGATATTA